>CAUJNA010003660.1:607642-615142 GCA_963377175.1 Effrenium voratum | reverse complement strand
TTGTCTACCGTAGATCTAAAATGACTTTGGAGAAAATCGCAGGAAGAGTCCCTTGCCAAATGAGGCCTCGGTGATTGGGGGTCAATCACAGGATGAGGGCCCTTCCACCAACAAACATTGTGCTACGCTGGGAGAACTCTCCCGTTCGTTTTGAGTTGAACACTGGCCAAAAGGAGGGTGTGCACCAAGCCATGTTGACCCTTGAGGCCACAGATCATGTTCTCCATTTGCCTGGGGTTCTTGGATTTAGTTGGTAATGCTGAACATGGCGCCTCATTCTCGGGCTCCGCATCGAGCTTCCCTAAGGCTTGTTATGATATTATCTTCTGACTGTGGTAACCTTGGAAAGGAAAATAAGGAAGCAAAGAACCAAAGGAAACCCAAAGCAAACCACGGGAAACTCTTCACGAATCTGATAAACTCTTTTGGCTGCATCACCTTCAAGCTCTTTTAGCAACCCCTTTTTGGTCTGAAAAGGGAATGTGGCTTTGATTCGTTGTACCATACCCTCCCAAAATTCCAAGCATGCAACCAGGCGAGACTATTTTCCTGCAGGGACCCTCGGAATCAGGCTCCTTCAGTGTGCTGGGAGGGTACAAAATCATGGACCCTTTGCCCAAGAACCCGTGAAAGGGCCCCGTCAAAAAAGTGGGCGTCTGGGTCCAACAAGAAGGCATCATGGGCACCTACTTGAGCGCCCCAAAACCCAGTGGGATTTTACCATGATTCTTGCAAAGGAGTGTGTAGGCATCACTATGATCCATATTACACCGGGTAGAACCCCTAATCACCCAGCTACAGCATCAGGATGGATGTCCGGAGATATCTAGGGTTGGAACTGACTCCCACTAAGCTGTACCTTTGTGGTAAAAACACCTAGGTAGTACTGTGGATGGACGAGATGCTGCACCGATTGGGATGAATAAAGCCAGATGTGAATGTTGGGGATGAACCAAACTGGCGCGAGGCGTGGATTTCGCCCATCCACAGTAGCGAGAACACCAGGTAGTATCGGTAGCAGAATCAGGCCAAAGGCTTCCGTAGGTATCATGATCCGCACTGCGCCAGGTAGAACTGAGGTGTCTTGTTGAGGCTCGTCTCTTGGGGTTGTTGTAAAGGTAAAGCAAAAGGAAAGCCACTAATTTTAGGGGCCCTCCCTCAAAAAACACAAACCACTTGCCATGGGCCCGCACCTACCATGGTTGCAAGTCTCCTAAGTCGCCACAACCAGAGCGACTAACCATTGAGCGATTCAATCGACCAAAATGGAACATCAAATGGCGGAGGGCCCAACACCGGCCGGCGCAACGTAGATGAAGGCATCCCCGTTCAACGCCATCACCACCTGCAGAGAGTTGGTGTCATGTTCTCGGGCAGTGGTCGAGAAGCTTGAGGGGGTACCCTTTTCAGCTTGGTTTCAAGGAAAACGGACAACTTCAGAGACCCTCAGCTACACAGGACAACTCCACGGCCAACGCGCGCCTTGTCCCGGATGGAGGGATAGGTCTTCACCACCGTGCGGGGCGCGCCCAGGACCTGCCCATCGGCCCTGGAAAGAGGGAAGTTCCCACCTTTGGACGTCAGTCAGGTGAAAGTTCATGTCCACTTTGGAGCTGGTTCCCTGCCAAATGGGTTCATGTCCACTTTGGAGGTGGTACCCCGCCAACTGCGTGGCTGAAAGTCAAATGGTGAGGTCCGGAGCAAGCTCCTCCCAGCGCCGCATCGGAGCGCTAGCAGCGCCCATCTCAGGCGCCGACGCACACCGCCACGTTGGAGGCCCCAAGCCCATCGCCGAAACCTGGCGATGCTCTGATGGACGTGTCGCCGTTCTGAGCGAGGGTCATCCGGTTTTTGCTCGTGGATTTGAAGGGAAGCCAAAATGAAAACCCATCGTTTCCCCTAGAGACACTCGCAAGTGGGCCTTGAATCATCTGATTCAAGGCCCACTTGCAAAGGGGAGCCATTCCAGCCATGACCAGAAAATCATGGCTCATGGAACCTGTATGGGACCGGGCGTGACTTGCGGGAAACCACAGCTTGCCAACTGTTGGCCCCTACTGTTCCCCCACCCCATATGGTGGACACGAGTCTGCTGTGCTACCTCCTTCTTTAGGGTTTTAGGTTTTTAGGGATTGGGGCCAAATAGCTTCTTGTGCACACAAGGCCACTCCCAAGAACCCCCGTTTGGTTGGGGCCTAGGAAACCCCGCAAAGACTGGGTTACCCTAGCCAGAATTGAAAGGGCTGCAAATATCACAGGTTCATCTTTGGACTCATCAGTTCAGTGATGAGTCCAGGTTATCAAAAAGGCTGCAGCCATGAATTATACCGACCAGCCTCCTTTTGGACTCAATAACAAGGTGATGATAACGCACAATCATGTGGACAAGCTTCCTGGACAATCGTTCGCATCACCCCGCAAAAAAAAGCTCCAACGCGAACTTGACCCGAAGAGCGACTCTTACACTATCACCACAAAACACCGCACAGGCTTTCTCAGCAGAGTATCTTTGGCTTATCCTACTGGGGAGTCCAACCAACTTAGAAAGTAAGTTGCCGTGGCTGTAACCTGGTTAGCTATCTTGTAATCGGGGTGGAGTAGCCACCTGATTTATAAACATGGTGAAGTAGCCCAGCTACTAAGTGACTTGAACATCCAAGGGTTGTCCAATAGCCCCCCCATAGCCCTTGCCACGATGGCACTGATCCTCTGAGGTCCCAACCAAGCTGCAAAATCCCTGAAAGGATACGGCCAGCTAAAAAGTCACCTTCAGCTGATTTAGAGAACCTTTTAGCAGCGAGGTACAACCCCTTCCACAAGTTTCTAAGATAGTGTCCACCGCCCAAACCAAAGCTACCCCAAGCAGAAAACAGGGTATTTAGCCTTTGTACAGTGGCTAGTGATTGTATATCCCATCCAACTGGGGTTAGTACAAGCATATTAGAGACTTACCTTGGCCCAACTGTGGCGTACGCCAAAAACAATATGCTCATTTTCTGCTATTTGTGTTTGCCTACCACTACAAGTTACTATTTTGATATATGTCCACACAGGGGGCCCCCAAACATGGTGGTTCTTCTTTTGGCTTCCCTTTGAACCAACCTGACAAGCGGAAACCCCGACCCGACACACAGATTGCCTTCATGGCCGTGGAGAAGGGAGGAGAAGTTCGCAGAAAGGTGATAGCTCCACGGCTCGCAAATCCACCTGGAGCCGTGCAATTTCCGCAGATTCCCCCGAGGAAACGCAATGAACAGGTCTTAGGGGTCACACACACACACACATGCGTATGTATGTATTTTGCTATGTCTATCATGCTACGTGTATACATACAGTTGTGACAATACATGAAAGGATATTATACACATAGTATTGCACCTTGCAAAGGTGTCCATCTGCTGTCCTTAGCAGCAAACCCCCCTGTGACCCAAATGTGCCTTGCATTGTTGGCGGCAAACACAACATGCTCGAGATGTTCCAGGCTGTTCTGAAACGTGCATATACCTCTATATACATATACTATGATTCTACAACGTGTCCATGTGTATGCATGTATGCGTGCATTAGTGTGTGTGGATATATCTGTCTGTGCGCGTGGGTGTGAGTTGGTATGTTGGTATGTGTGTACATGTGTGTACATGTGTGTACATGTATGTATGTATGTATGTATGTATGTATGTATGTATGTATGTATGTATGTATGTATGTATGTATGTATGTATGTATGTATGCATGCATGCATGCATGCATGCATGTATGTATGTATGTATGTATGTATGTATGTATGTATGTATGTATGTATGTATGTATGTATCTATGTATGTATGTATGTATGTATGTATGTATCTATGTGTGTGTGTGTATGTATGTATGTATGTATGTATGTATGTCTGTATGTATGTATGTATGTATGTATGTATGTGCATGATTCTGTGTATGTGTATGAGTATGTGTATGTGTATACGCATGTGTATGTATGCATGTATGTACGTACGTACGTATGTATGTATGTATGTATGTATGTCCGTATGTATGTATGAATGTATGTATGTATGTATGTAGGTAGGTAGGTAGGTATGAATGTATGCATGTATAGATGTATGTACGTGTATGATTTTGTGTATGTATGTATGTACGTACGTATGTAAGTACGTACGTACGTATGTATGTATGTAGGCACGCACTCACGCAGGCATGCACGCACGCGCGCGCGTGCGCGCGCACGCACGCACGCACGCATGCATGTATGCATGTATCTATGTGCGGTTCAGCTTCAAGGGACACCAAAAGGAACACCATTTTGGGGGGGGGCATCTCAATTTTGACACATACCAGTGAGTTTGTCAAAACCAAACAGGTCAATCGCCAATGTGACAAGGCCAGCCTTTGGAGAGTGAGCAGGGTGAATTCTCGGCTTGGCAAACGAATATGGCACAACATCACTGGCCCCCGTTTACTTTACTGTCAAAGAAAGTCCCAAAGTGGCAAAGAACCCCGCTGCCTGACTTTGAGACCCTTTTCAAGTTGGTTTCCTTTTCAAGCCGTGCCTGACAGCCTCACCACGGGACATACCGCTTATGCTACCCTTGAGTGCTGATTTCCATCCCTACTTCTGGATGGACAAAATTCTACACTGACACCGTTAGCACATGTATCCCGGCATATGTGCTTTTTCGAGCTTCATCCATCCCAACTGGTACGAAGTGGGTTTTGTCCATCTGTAGGACTTTGTCACTTTCCGCAGGATTACCTTAACTCACAAGTTCAAACCCACCGTCCAAACTCAATCCCCTGGTTTTGGGCCCCAGTCATTTCTGCAATTTCTCAAAGTCGAGCAGGCTGTTCGTTTTCCGAACCCCAACCTCTTCTTGGACTCAGGCAAGATGACCTATGGTGGCAAATCAACGAACAGGTGGGGTGTGCCTCTAAGGCAAAAACCAAACGATTCCATCCCATCCCCCACCTCAAATATCCGTTCTTGGACGCCAGACTCATTCTTATTTTTCCAATCCGCTTTTGCAGATCAAAAAGAGTCTCCCCGGAACCTGGCCCCAAAATCTGGTAAAAGTAGATGATGCACAATTCCCTCTGTGTGGGGGGCAGGGCGCTGAACCAAAATGCGGAGAATCGGGCCAAAAGTCAAGGACCAAAAGCCCCTCCAACCCTCCAACCCAAAGGCGCCTGGATGACCTGAAAGTTCTCCAAATTGGATTTCTCAGGTTGTTGCCTACTTTCAGCTTCCCCGTAGTTGCTGGCTTGGAGCCCGGAAGTTTGGTGGCTAAGGGGTAAGCATTCCACTAACCCTCCACAAGAACCAGGGTTCAAATCCCCAAACCACCAATCCAAACCACCAATTAAGGGTTATCTGGTACTTGGGGCACTTCCGACCATGGCAAGTGGTTTCCAACCGAGGTTTTCGAACCGATTACAAATTCTCCCCGGGCCATCTGAGTACAAATGGAAAGCCATGCTATGGAATCATAAACGGTTCTTGCCGCACCTAGGTCCTCTTCATCTTCCCAAATTCTGATTGTGTCTCATTTGGGCTGGTTTTCTTTCTATCCCTTCCAACCCTCAAAACAAGACGCAAAACAAGAGTACTCAAACATCCTGAAAAGTTGAGGGGGAGGGGTTCCAAATATGAGGTGGACATTCGTCCAGTTCCTACAACAGGCGTAGATTGCGTAACTTCCCCATTCAGGTTGAACCATCCCCTTCAACAAGAACTGTACCGTCTACTTTCGCTCTGGACCCTCCTGTCTTGTTTTCAAATCCCCGGCACTCCGATCCGTGCCCTGTTGACCTTGCCTGCCACGGTCTTTCTCCCCCTGCGCCACCACACATCTCTGCCCCTCGGATGCATCGAGCCAGGAGTCGCTGCCGTTGTTCTTTCCGGGCCGTTTCCCTTGTGTCATTAAGTAGCCCGAACGAAAAGGATGAAGCCAACTGCCTCACAGCCAGCCATGAGGAAGCTCACAATGTTTGAATTGCGTTTAAAAAACGTGGGTGTGTGTTTTTCCAAGAAGAGTTTTGGTTTCCTTTTGGCTTCCCTTTATTGTACCAAAGTCGACCGCAACAGATTGTAAGAACGCAAGGATGCACTACGCAGGTCAAGCCAAGAACGCATGTGTGTCTTCTTGAAGGACTGCCCAAAATTGTTTTCCTCTTGGAACACTCTTGCGCGGCGACAGTGAACACGCTTGTGCGCCAACAGGGAACACTTTGTGCGCCGGCACTGGCTACGATGATGCGCCAACAAGGAACACTCTTGTGCGCCGACGGCGGGCACGTATATATGCGCCAACAAAGAACCTTTCGTGCGTGGACACGCTTGTGCGCCAACAGGGGACATTTGTGCGCGCCGACAATGGTTACGCTTGTGCGCCGACAGTCAGGCCACACACTTGTGCGCCAGCAAGGAACACTCTTGTGCGCCGACAGTGAACACGCTTACGCGCCAACGAGGAACACGCTTGTGCGCCGACGGTGAACACGCTTATGCGCCAACAAGGAACACTCTAGTGCGCCGACAGGAAAAACCAAAGAACAGGGGTTCCCCCCAAAACTACACCATCATCGACCCAAACAGTGAGAACCATACTCCATCGCATCAGGAGTTGTTTCAGCACCCAACTCAACCAGCAGCAAACCTGATCTTACTTGTGCCATGGTCGGCGGAAACGGACACCGATACTTCCGTAACAACCACGTGGCTTCTTTTCACATCAGCGTGGTCCTGTTTCTCTGCCCGCCAGCTTAATCATAGTTGGGGAGACAAAGGAAAACAAGTCGGAAGACAAAAGCCAACCGAGCCAGGTCATCTCGCGACAGCATCCAGCCCAGCAAGCGCGCAAAGCAACAAGTGGAGAGACAAATGGAAACAAGTGCGACATACAGGCGCGTGAGGAAACAAGCGGGGAGGCAAAGGAGTAAGCATCCAGCCCAAGCGCAGGAAACAAGCAGGGAGGCAAATGGAAACAAGTGGGGAGGCAAACGGCCAATCGACCAAGACCATCTCGTGACGGCATGCAGCCCAGCAATCGCGTGAGGAGTTAAATGGAAACAAGTGGGCAGGGGAAGCACGTGATGAGACAGATGGAAACAAGTGGAGAGGCAAACGCCTGACCCAGGCAAACAAGTGACACTATCTTGTGGCCCAGCAAGCGCCAGACCACCGAGCCAGACCATCTCGTGACAGCATCCAGCCCAGCAAGCGTGCGAGGAAACAAATGGAAGCAAGTGGGTGAGCGAACCCGCTTGTGACAACATCCAGCCCAGCAAGCGCGTGAGGAAACAAGCTGGGCGATAAATGGGAAAAGTGGGGAGACAAAAGCTATCCGAGGCATACCATCCCGTGACAGCATCCAGCCCAGCAAGAGCGCAAAAAGACAACTGGAAACAAGTGGAGAGACACAGCCAGACCATCTCGTGACAGCACAGCAGCGCGTGAGGAAACAAGTGCGAAGCAAATTGAAACAAGCGGGGAGACAAAGGGGTGAC
>CAUJNA010003660.1:555142-602642 GCA_963377175.1 Effrenium voratum | reverse complement strand
ATGTATGCTTGGTTTCTCTCTTACCGGGCGAGCCCAAAAAGCGTGATTTCCCTTCAACTGTCCTTTACACCAACCCCATGGGTACCCTCAATTTAAGGAACCCTGGTCAGTATGGATCGCTTCCAGACCCCTCCGCCCCAAGGCACTGTGCCTTGCGGCTCGATGCTGAAGAGCCGCTGCGCCTGGCGCAAAGTTGTGACTCCTGGGGCACACCCAGAGTCCTAATGGTAGCCCCGGATTTGTTTACCCGGACCCTACCAATCAGTGGCTCCTCTTTTGAAGGAGATGATCCATTTTTATATGTGATTCAAGCACGAGCCTGTGCCCAGGCAATGGGTAAGTTGGGGTAAACAAGCCACAAAAGAAAGGTTCCCCAAAAGCAAGCCAATCCCCGGTCCCAAAGATCAGGGTTTCCCACACACCAGAGAACAACAACCAAAAGGGAAAAACCTAAACAAGTAAACAAGTACCCGCAACCTTGATCGACGATGAACCGCACGGGCGGACCCCACCAATCTGCCCCGGGCCGATGTCTCTTTCTCCACCGACACGAAGGTGATCGACGCGGGGACCCGGCGACGCTCATCCGAGGCGCGACGGACCCGCAAACTTGAGCCAAAGTGGCACCGGATAGTTGCTATCGCAACATGCCGGTAGTCACCTGAAATGCATGGCTAATCACACCCCCCTCACGAGGAGTCCGTCATATGACGGGCGGAGCGTGCCATTTACTGATAGGATTTAACTGCTCGCATGTGTCCGCAAACAGCTGGACACTACCGCCGTCAGCGGTGGAGCAAACCCACAAAGGCAGTTGCGCGACATCCCGGGCATTAAATTCCCGCCACCACCCCGAATTAATCGGGGTAACGCTGTCCAACATACCTTGTGAAAGAGTCCACATGACGGCACTAGGCCACAACTGTTTGCATCAACAATGCAAGAAGTTTAAATCTCATCAGAAGCCATGAAACAAAGGATAACGTATGTCCATAAGTACCCTCGCCTATCGGCGAGAGGTACTCCTGACCATGCGTACCTGAAAAATGCTTGAATTCCGCAAACCCGGGAGTATCCCCCCATTAGTTTGCTTTCCCTCTCACTCACACTACTTCATGATCAACACGACCAGCAGCCGAGCAGCGGTACGGGAGGGACTTGATCTCTGCGCCTCAGCGGTTCGGGAGGAACATCACCACCTCCGCACCGCGCTGACCATTGGAGAATGGACGCAAGCCTATCGGCCGCAATCCTCGTGACTCGGCCTATCGGCTATCGTCACGTCTCCTCCGGTCACGTCCGCCCCGCGCACGGTCCCTATCACGATCCCTCTCGGATCTCCTGCGATCATCTCGCCTTCGTTCTCGCTCTCGATCGAGTGAATCATCATCACGACGATCACGGGCATCGTCCCTCCTCCGGTCACGATCATCCTCGCGCCGCGGACGGTATCTGCGTCTTCTCGACTCTCTGGAATCCCTGGTGTCCACAGTCCTAACGGACCTCCGAGACGGAGTGCGGGAGACGTCCGAGTCTCTGCGTCTCCTCCCAGAACGAGAGTTCGTGACGATCTGATTGAGAGCTTCCAGTGCCGAAGCTTCTTCACCATTTCTGATGAAATCCCTGACCTGCTTGTTCAGCACTCTATTGGTGGAAACCGACAAGAGGGCGTCCATCACCGAACTCTCAGGCAGCACCAGGAAGTGACCCTCCACCGGGCTCGCCGCAGTTCGCTCAGCCGGCTGCAACCTGATCTCACCTCCTTCAGGTTTCTTCGCCATCGCCTTGGAGGCCGTCAGAGGCGCTACCGCGTCCTTTGCCGAAGACCTACCAAGCGCAGAGTGGAGATCATCCCCACTTGCCTCTCTCGCTGCCGCACCCGGTCTGCTGTCAACGTCATCAGGCCTCGTCGACGCCTCCCGCTTCGTTGACTCCTTCACGGCCTCATCAGGATCCCAACGGGACTTCCTTTCTCTCTTCTGCCCTTCGGCCGACCCCCGACTACCGCCAGGAGCGCCGTCTCCGCCTACCTTCTCCTTCTTGACCTCAACCTTCGGTTCGGCCTGCTTCGTCTCCTTAGCTTCAGCCTTCGGAGCCGGAGCATTTTTCGCCTCAGATGCTGGAGCGGCCTTCCCTTTTGGCTCGGCCTTTGGAACCGGGTTCGTTTTAGCCTTTGCACTCGGCCGGGCTCCTTCAGCCGCTATCGCGACCCAAGTCTTCTTTGGTTGAGCCACAGTTGCATCAACCTCCATCGGAGCCGGCCCAGCATCAGCCTTCGCTTTTGCCTGTGAGACAGATGGACTATCGCCCTTACCAGACCCTTTTCCTGGCACTTCACCTGACTTTGGTGGTGGGCCGGAAGGACTACCGCCCTTACCGCCCTTTTCCCCCTTCTTCCCTTTTCCTTTTCCGCCCTTGACGATCGGCTCCTGCTTGGGACCAGGACCCTGCGCAGCATGATGCACCGATTGAAGCCCTTCGATGTTCACGTCCAATGGCTCCGGTTGACGACCATCAAGAACCGTCCTCACCCTTTCGTCGCTAACGTAGACGAATGTGTCGCGGAAGGGGCGGGAGGCTCCGACTGCCCGGTACTGATTGCCTTCTGCACCTTGGCTATCGCCTCCTTCAATCTCTTCTTCTCATCGTACCCTGTCTCTGACACCATGTACTTCCTGAGATCCGATATCAACGCATGACTGGCCAGGATGTCCACATCCTTCCGATGAGTCGGATACAACGGAGTCAGATGCCCCGCCGCGGAGCCAATCACGTACGCCATCGGGATATAGAAGGACAAGTACGTGTCATGGCGAGCAAACTTCCTAACGGAAGTCGTCATACGCCTACCCCACTGAGCAGCATGCGCCGGGTTAGCTCGGAAGTACTCAGTGACCGAATCAAATCTATCGACTTGGTTGGTCTTAATCAGGTGCTTCGCCACCCACTTCTCCACGAACGCATCCGAGGCCGAAATCCCCGACACATAGGAGAATTGGAAGAGCACCTTCGCCAGCTCATCCCACGCCGTATCGACTCCTCCCTTGTCCTCACCAAGATAAGGGGGGAGTCTGATGCCGCTCTGCACCGTCATCCTCAGGTCAGACGCCATCGAATAGGAAATCAAGTTCCTCTTGATGACTCCGACCACTTCGGATGGGATCCTCTTGGGCTTGAATTGCCCCATGCTCCTCACCCACTCCGGGACGATGCGGCACCTCTCGAAGTCACTTTCGTCCGCGTTGGGGATGAAGTTCGGGTACAAGACCGGGAGCGCACACCCAGGGCACAAGTGCATCCCATTTGGCGTCATCTCCGCGCACCTCAAACAGAACGTGGTGGTCACATTCAACCTGACCTCCTCACGCGATCGCTTGTGCTCTCCCCTATCGGGGGTAAGGTCACCATAGTCCCATGCCCGATGATACACTATCGTGTAGTCATCGTACATGTATGCCGCCTTCCAAGCGCCCATGTGGATCTCGTTCCGAACTGCAAGGGTCTTTCTCCTCGTCAGAAACACGGGTCCAACCAATGACCAGTGCACCCGAAGGTCCACGATTACCACCACGTACCTTCCCGAGTAGTTCCGCAGCCTGTCCCTGACGTACCATGATGGCGATACCTCGGCGTTCGGCGCCATGGTTTCCACAAGTGGGACCAGGCCCTCATCCTGCCTTCCATCCCCAATGGTATCGTACACATCGGGCCTCGTGATCAATATCTCGATCATGGCCTTTCCGTTTCGCCTCACCTTTTGGAGCTGAACCGCCTTCCTAAAGTCCGAGAACTTCATGACGACGTATCCCACCATAGGGAGTTCATTCCAGTGCATCTCGTACATCAGAGATCCTCCAGGTGCATCTTCTTGGGTGTACCTTTGCCTGACGGCACTGTAACTCATGTCACGTCCGATCCGCGTGTACCTAACGGCCACTAACCTAGTGCTCTCCCTAAGGATGACACCATTCCCATCGTACATGACCATGAGCATCGCCTCAACTTGCCCTATCGGGAAAGCTTTGATCGTCGGAATGAAGAACTTCCACGACATCTCAGCGTTCTCCATGCCCGTGATCTCTCTCAGGAACCAGATGGCCTGGTCACTACTCACCCAGTTTCCAGCCTCACGTCCAGTTTCCCTCAGCACACGTTCCTCGAATAACTCCGAGACTTTCTTCGAATTGATGACCAGACCTTCAAAGTCGCATGAGAGCAGTCTCATCAACTCCTTTGCCGCCTCCCGCCCTGCAACGGTGCCCGCGGTCTCCTCGTAGTTCGGGACGTATTCGCCCAACCTTGTCTTCGAGGGAATCACAATCTGGCATGTGGCAGCCTCATCAGGGATAACCCCAGTATCCCTTAGTTCTGGGTTGATTTCCCGCCTATCGGCAAGATAATCCCTCTTTCCGTCCAGGACCACAAGATTGTAGGTCATCTTGCTTGCCGCCTCACTCGTCCGGAACTTTCTGCTTACATCCACCTGATCAGGAGCAAAGGGTCCACTGGGGCAGCTGCACTTACCATTGGCGCTCCTCGCCCAGAGCATAGGTGCTTCTTGTGAAAGTTCACCATCTCATTCAGCTGCGACAGGGCATAAGCTCGATCCTCCAATGACGCACTCTTCATCCCAGCCTCAGTCAGAGGAGCCTCAGGCTTGTCATAACTCGCCTTTCCGCCCCATCTCGCCGCGACCAGCTCAGCAGACTTTGCAGGATCAATCAGATTGCCCGACCATTCAGGCATGTCGCTCAATCTCCTAGTCAACGCGTCTATCGACGCAGCCAAGTCTTCATCCGTCACGGTGTGAGGGTCGACCTTCTCCCTATCTTCCTGACCCACGTCAGGGAGCCTAAAGTCCCCGCGGATGGCCTCCATCGCGGCCTTCTCGGCTTCCTCAGCCTCCTTTTGCGTGGCCACTGCTCTAGGAATCAGGAGCGCTGCCTCGGCTGGCAACGATTTCTCCATGTCAATCGGAGTGTTCTTGGGAAGGATCCTCCGATCATCTCCCTCCCCGCTGT
Organism: Effrenium voratum; assembly: GCA_963377175.1. Lineage (NCBI taxonomy): Eukaryota > Dinophyceae > Suessiales > Symbiodiniaceae > Effrenium > Effrenium voratum. The sequence goes on along the minus strand of CAUJNA010003660.1, from coordinate 597,621 downwards.
ACACATAGTCTGGAGCAGTCTTTCGGTACTCCTCGAAGGTAGCCCCTTTGAAGTTGGTGATCTCGCTCGGGTCTGTCTTCCCAGCCTCAGTATCCCGAGGCGTGGGCTTCTCCGTCCTGGCGGAATCCTTCTTGGAGCCTTCCTGATCCACATCCATGTCGTCTTTCTTCTTCTCCGTCACGGAAAGTTTCCCGATGTCAGGAAGCGTCACATCATCGTCCCTTCCCGACCCGGCGCCCCTATCGGGGGCCGGCTCGGTCCTCGGTTGCCCCGAAGAGCTCGCCCCAGGGTCCACATCACCCTCGTCATCCACATGCGGTCGCTTTCCCCACACGATCTTCGTCTTCGGCTTCAGCGGGACAGCGACACCCCCAGCCATATGGTGTCCAGGCCAAGTGGCCCCTTCAGGATCATCTTCGAACCATGATTTCCCGAACGGGAGCCCATCCCTACCGAGGATCTCCTTCCTATCGGAAGTAGACCCTGAATGGGACAATGCCGACACATGAGACAGCATAATCTCAGCCGCTGATTGCGCCAGCGTGTCGGGCATCTGCTCCCTCGTCGGGATAGTCCGCAACTCCGGAGCGAGGTGACCGGCTATCACGCTGAAAGGCGCAGTTCCCAACCGCTTGCCTAGCACCGCTTCGTTCAGCGCGTTGAAGTACTTCTGCAACTTCTCCAGCATCGCCGTCGCCGCCATCAGCTGAGGGTGGAACATGGGCATACGCCACGCGCGCCCAAGGGCGCAGTCCACGTGCGATGCGATCGTAGTGATTGTCCCTACCAGCAGGTGTGATGATGCAATCTCCGGCACCCAAGTCGAATGCATTGACCCGTTTGCGCGTTCAGCAAGGTTGCCCTCACTCCCGGCGCTCGGAGACAGTCATACGCCCTGCGGTTCGGGTCACTAACGACACCACGAACCATGTAATCATCCCGATCGGGCATATCTGCCCAGTCTCCCGGGGTTGCTCGCCCATGATGGTACTTCGCCTGAATGTCCTGCCTCATCCCTAACGGGACGTGGGCAGCCTCAGTCGCCACCTTCTTCATGTTCCATTGTTGATCAGCCCATGGCGTAGACTTCCGATCTCGAGGATTGATGTACTCCTGATCGATCCTCCCAGCTGCTCGGGAAGCATCCAATGCTCCGTACATGCAGTCATTGTGCACAGCCCGATCCAACACGGCATTCCACTCGCTAACGCGATTAGGGAACACAATGTGGCTAGTCTCGTTCGCCTTCCTCCACTCCTCTGCGGCAACCCGCTCTCGAGCGATTGCCTTGTTCCGGATTACGGCATAGATGAAGGGCTCGCCAGCCTCCCTGGCCAGGGTATGCTGAACGATGAACCTCCTATTTGACCTGCTCTCCGCCGGTCTCGCCGAGGTCCGTGAGCCCCTTGAAGACAGATAGGAACTATGCTCACGGTGATGCCGAACCTCCGCTGGCTTCAGCTCGGGCGCTTCCCCCGGATGCTCCGGGTACGGCGTGTTCGCATAATTGTGTATGCCCCCTCGAGACTCCTGGGTCGAAGCCGCCTTCGGGGTCGCTGCAGTATCCCGCAAGTCCCCGTCATCGTCCGTGTACTTGGGAGCATAGGAGATTGGCACACCTGGGCCAACCGGATCCGACGCCTCTTCCTTCTTCTGGGTACCAACAGGATCCCGAGCCCTGCGTTCCTCCCTAACGGGCGACGCCGCTCGCCTTGCTGTAGACGATTCCACCGATGGTTCAGTCGTGGCAGCAGTGGCCTGAGGTATCTCAGCCTCCCTACCGGGAGTCTCTCCCTCACCTACAGCGGGAACCTCGGCCTCCTTCTCCAGCTCCATCTCAACGTCCCCGGTAAACTCTAGTAGTTCGGCCTCGGTCGGACCCTCACCATCATTGAAGGTATCCGTAGGGAGATTGATCCCTTCCCTATCGGGTAGGAGATCATCGACCTCGGTGGAGCCACCCGTGTTCTCCTCCTCAATCGTCGCTCTAGGCGTCCGAAGATTCGATGACCATCGATTCCCAACTTCGGTTGCAGTGACCTGAGGTGAAGAAACCCTCGGACTCCGAGGTGGGTTCGGCGGAGACTTTGGTCTCACCGATGCCAGCATCTCCTTCGTGACTAACGCCTTAGGAGGTGCTTTCGGGGCAGCGGTCTGACCTTCCGCACGCTGACCTGCGTCAGATGATTGCCCACCGGGGGTTACGCCTATCGGCGGTCCTCCCTGAGCGGCACCTGTCATATCGACATCCTCAGACTCAGACATCGAGCCGCCATCACCCATCTTCGAAGAAGTACCCTCCTTCAAAAGCTTGATGATGTTGTCCCTGATGAACAACGTGACGGAACCAGGCCACGTAGTCCTAGTCAGGGAGAAGAAGTCCGGGACAGCCGCAAGATAGGCCGGCACCACAATCCATGCTCTTTGGACTGGCCGATTCCTGCCGTAGTTGTCAACTTCACTCCCCCATGACACAGCGTCTGCTGAAACCACTGGGATCAAATTCACGCGGAGATCGCTCATCTTAAACTGGATCTCCTTCTGCATGTGAACCCCTTGGTCGCCCTCTCGATCTAACGATCGCCCCGGGCCGCAAACCATCACCTTTACCTTGTTGTTGAGCGCGATCAGCGACTCAATGTCCTTACTCCACACGGTTGCCGCATCGCTTCTCGCTCTCCATGCGTTCTTCTCCCACCTATACAGGTAGGAGCCACGGAGGCCAAAGACATACAGGTCAGACCTCGCGGCATCCGCATTACCGTACTTCTGGACGCATTCATCCGTCCGCTTGTCCATCAGCTCGTACGCCTTGTCGACCATCATCCTAAGGGATGTCTCCTCGTTATCACGAGTACTGGTCACGTAATGCACCACATAGTTCTTGAACGGTCGGTTATCCGGGGAACCCCTCAACCGATCATTCTTTGCCCTGCACGTGAGGATATTCTCCGCCAACGTTGCTGGGTCCATCCCTTTCTTGTTCTTCGTGGATGCAGTGTTGAACGCCTGATCCAGCAGGTAGAACACGGTCGCATCCGGGGCCGCGGACTCCTCCTTGTATACCGGAGGGCCGTACCCGGCCGACATGGCCGCAGCGATCCTTACCGCAGCACCCGTCCCACTGGCCGCTAAGCACCGAAGCAAGATTACCATCTTGTCCTGGCAGCGACTCATCTCGTTCAGCACAATGGATGGGTAGATTGACAGCATCACATCCGCTAACGCGGCAGCTGCCCATGCGTCCCACTGCCTCTCCATTTGTGCAGAGTCAATCGCCACACGGGAGTATCCTCCCTTTGGCAGCTCCACTGAGGGCGGGACAACCTTCTTGTTCCTGATTAGGCGCATTACCTTCCTAGCTTGCTCAAAACACTCGAGCTCCCTCGGGATGAGCGCTCCCCGCCCAACGGCCTTTGCTTCCTCCTTGACCTCGGTGAAGTACCCCTTCGTCATTGTGATCTCGAATGTATCACCCCGGATGGCCTCATTCATATTCGACTTCGGCACGATCCTGGCGTAAAGCGCACCACCATCTGCCTCGGCAGCCTGGGGGGTCCCTGGAGCAGCACGCATGTTCTCCTCTTCAACAGATAGACCTATCGGTCCCATGTAGTTCTCGGAGAAGAACTTGTGCATAGCACACACGACCGAGGGAGCATGCGGGTTCCATTCAACGAATGGGTTGTAGTACTGCAGGGCGCTATCGCCCCCTGAGTTGCACAGCTCCACAAACTGTGAGTCCGCCGCAGGCTTCTCGAGCTTGATGCAGATTCCACGGATCCCCAACCTCGCGTTCGGGAACACTCGCTGAGCCCCTCTCTTGACTCCCTTCAGGTAGGGGTTGTCGCCGAACAGATTCTCGGTCTCATCCGGCTGCGTGATGCAAATCCCAACCCTCGCCCACGTGTTCTGGCCGTAGTGCGATAGAGTGCAGTATCCCAGGGCCTCATTCGTCTTCAACGATGTCCATACACCCACAGCCTCATCGCTCGCGGTGGACGCAGTAACCTGCATACCACCCAGAATGCTCCACAACGAGGATTGCGAAGTTCCATGGATGAGGACCTTTTCGGTATCCGTCTGGTCTCTGAAGTTGATTGCCAAGTCGAAGAATGCCCACCTATCGTCAGGACCAATTTCAACATCAGTGGCGCTTGCCGGGTTCTTAGGCGAGATCCTCAACACCTGACGATGATCCCATTCGATCGCATCACCTATGGAAGTGATCAGACCCGACATTTGTCCCATCGCATGCAGGTATCCCCGCATTCCCGGCCTATCGGCCGTTGCAAACTTCATGACCGACGGGACCGACGAAAGCCGCCGTCCTGAGGAGCACCTAACGATCTCCTCTCTGTTCCTTCCCTCGGTTAGCATCATCGCATCGACGACCACTTCCGGGGGAGTGAACAGCGCGTTTGGCCTCTCGCTCATCCAGGCACGGAGTGCATGGAAATGGTGCTCCGCATCGCCGAAATCATCTCCGCTATACAGAGGGTGATCCCCGAATACCACCTCGGCCTGATCAGCGACCGTCTTTACCAAGGCCGTCTGCTGATGAACCGTCTTCCATTCCGGCCAGGATTTCGGGTCACCTACCCACATCCCGCCGCATGGTTGAGCGGCAGGCTCAGTACTGCTATCCACGGGTAGTGCACTCCCGCCAACCTCGATGCTCTCCTCAAACGCGAAGGCAGCGTGGTAAGGAAGCAAGAAAGCAGGGTCCGTCGGAACCGCAGCGCATAAGATGGCCGCCAAGTGTATGGCGTTCATCTCCGTAACCTCCACTCCCCGGCGCTTCATTTCCGCCACTATCGCAGCGGTCCTGACCGCACGGTACCGGCGCAACTTTTCATGGTCCGGCCAGGCAATGTGGGATTTGTCGAGCTTGTCCTGACTGATGTGGGACACCCTGCCAACCAGTTCATCGAACTTCGCGGCACTGTCATCCTCAATCAGCTGACCAGCCCTCTCCATATCTGGATCAATCGTGGTTAGCTTCGGATCCCGTCCCTTAAACCCCTTAACTGTCCACTCGCAGAACAGTGGGCCACGGCCTTCGGCTTCTCCATGCCCAGCCCCATCGCCAGGTCCCAGGACGGCCGCGGAGGCGTCGCCATGCAGCGCCCCATGCCCATTCCGCCAGCCGCCGCCATGCGTCAGCAGGTTCGGGCCACCGGCCACGGAACCACGGATGAACCAGGAACCCAGCCTACCGGCCAGAATTCCCCTATTCCTCGGAAGGCTCAGCCTATCGGCCAGAGACCCTCTTCCTAGAACAAAACCTCAAAGATAGATAAATTTACAGAGTCTGTCCTTCACGAAGCAGAATAATCAAACCTTAGTGACAGGCATATCTGCCTCATGCTTTCATTCTGGTCTGCGAGCGCATTGAGCTGCCTGTGAATGTGGTGCGGTTGCCCGCGCATGAGCCAGCTTGATCAAGCAAATGCTACGCGGCAACGAAGTTATTCAACCACTTCCCAACAGCAAGCGTTCGGTCATGCTGAGAGAGGGTATCCCCTCCTCGCATCTTGCAAGTGCTCCAAAACGAATTGAATGACTTAGAAGAGAAGCACCTAAACACGACACCATGTCTCTTGAGACCGCATTGGCAAGCACAAACAGACCTGCAATCGAACCCATGCATGGTGGCGATCCCTTCAACCTCATCTTCCTTCAAGATGTTGCATTTAGGTCGATAGAGGATGATAGGAACACATCCACAGGTCCGAGCATCACAAGCCAAGTTGAACCTTTGCCTAACGGCGACATCGGTCCTATCCCTAAGCTTTCTGGTCTGTCCCCACTTCCCAGTCCTGGAATCAACCCTATCGGGTGCAAGATCGTTGAGAACAAGTACAACATAACAAAGGCTATCGCCTTCAATCCTACCAGACCGAATAATGTGGTTCCTGTATCCAGGAGCAACTTGAAGCGTGACAACCCTGCAGAGATCACTATGAGCAAGAACATCGGCTATCGCCTGATCCGCAATAATAGTTTTCTCGCTTCTTTTCCCTCCTTTTTCCTCGTCAATCACGATTCCCTCGTACTCGGAGAGTAACCTCTCCATGAGCCGATTGAAACCGGATTTTGCACCTGATTCCATGCGTACCCCCCTAAGCGGGGGCAGTCCAGGAGCGGCAGGGGGCTTAAGACAGGGTTGGGTGGGTTGGGCCAAATATTCCTGCAGGTATCCCGGCAGGAACATACCAAGGGTGTGCAGATTTCTATTCCACACGACCTTGTCAATGCAGGCCTTAGTGAAAATGTCTGCACCTTGGTAGTGAGACGGGCACGCAACGAACCGAAAAATTCCATCATTAAAACGTTCGTTGAGCCAAGAGATGTCAATGCGCTGCGTCCTTGACATATAGCGCATGTTGGGATTATTCCCAGTTATAACGATTCGGCACGCCGATTCGTTATCCTCCAGCACGTTGATAATGAACGGCTGGGTCTCCTTCCCCTTCCCAATAGCGTGCTGCCAGAGGGTAGCTAATGCCATTCCCTCCTTAGACACTCCATGGTCGAGAGCAACAATCTCCGCTTCAGGAGTCGACTTCGAAACGGAAGTCTGTTTCTTGCTTATTCCAGTGATGGGCATGTAGGTCCTAGGACCCACAAGGCAAATAAGCACTCCCGATGTGCTCTTGGAATCAGTACGATCCCCAGCCAGATCCGCATCACAGTAAGCAACCAACTCAATGAACTCTGGGCTATCGCCCACCCAACCGTACAAATGAAGGTCGAGCGTAGAGTTCACATATGAAATTAACCTGTGGAGCTTGCGGTCACACAGATGATTCCACTTCGTGACCCGGCTGGCTAACGCCTGCACGGGACGAATCAGGTCATACCTGCCCATCCGAGCCCCGTAGAGAACTTTCATCAGCACCGCCGCCGCGTCATTCCCGAGGCATCCTGGCTGCGCATTGACGGTCTCCATGTCCATCGCCTGGTTGAAGAGCTTGTCAAATTCAGGATTGACGGAATTCTCGTCAAACTCCGGCTTGCTCTCGTCCAGGAACGGAGTTTCAACCTTCTGCAGCTTCTTCGGGTACTTTCCCTGACACAGCTCAATGTATCTATCGACACACGCCTGCATGAAGCTGCTCTCGCTGTACTTGATGAACCTTATCGTGGTTTCCGGCTTGGGGATGTCCTTAGAGAGTAACCCCTCTGGACCAAACCTCAAGTCGGGTTGCTCCTTATCAGGAGGATTGCCGACCGTCCACGCCAGTCTCGGGTCAAAGTGACCCTTGACCACCTGTTGCGTGAATTCGTGCTCGCAGCCAAGATATCTCTTGAGCTGCCTTGGTTCCTCCATTTTGATGACCTTCGAGATCAGCGCCCATCCTTCTGCGATATTCTTCGCCGGCCCACTCATCTTGAAGTCATCCACGTACACGACAAGGAAGAGGTCGAGCTCCTCATGCCTAAACACGCTGGCCCAATCCTTCACCTTGACGTATCCGACTTTCTTCAGCATTGCCTCGCAGTGCTGTTCCCAAAAGGTACCAGCGTCCGGATGTCCATATAGTGCGAGCACGAGGACAACGACTGGGTCCTTATACCTGGGATTTCCGCTGCTGTCGAACCACTCAGGTGGCCACTGGTCACGAGGAATCCTCACCCAAGTCTTCTTTCCCTTCAAGCGGGCCTGAGTGTACGCAGACTCCCCATCACTCACTTCCAGAAGATTCCCTGGGAGTAACCCGTGAGCATCACCCATCTTACCCGCCGCCATAGTGGCGGGGCAGGAGGTGTTCTCGGAGAACAAGGCCCAATGCCCGATCTCATCACGGACGAAACATCCCTCGAACACGACTCGCCCTTTGTATTTGCGATTCGGATCGTCTTCCGGCAGCTCGTGATTCTTCTCGACGCAGATGTCGAAAATCCTACCAACATGGATCTTCTCCCCTTCCTTACGTGCCTTGGCCGCAACATCATGCCATTCTTGGACAGTCGACAAGTCCCAGCATCCTTGCGATGTTAACTTGCCCCACTCCTTCTGAAGAGCGGCCTTAGCCTTGGCATTTCCAGCTTGTTCCTTCTTGTTTACTGGCCTAGCGACACAAGCGTACAAGGGAGGAAAGACACCTGAGCTCTTTGGCCGATGAGAGAGGGATATCTCCCCCCTGGGCATAGAGAACTCAAAGGTCTTTCCATCAGATCCAATCGTAGGAGCGGCAGCAGCTATACCAGTGCTTCCGAAACCAGCGGATCCCCGATCGGTTCCCCGCTTGGCTTTCCTGGGAACGATGGACGCGTCAATGAGCATAACGCGCTCCAATACGATCTGCGCAACACGGTCCCCAGGATTCACGATGAAGTCCTCATCCCCATGATTGAAGAGGATGACCTTAACTTCCCCGTCGTAGTCGGGATCAATGACCCCACCGCCTACTGCGATCCTGTTCTTCACGGCTAGTCCTGACCTGGGAGCTATCCTAGCGTATACCCCAGTGGGCATCTCTATCGAGATTCCGGTGCTAACCAAACCTGACCCCCCTGCGGGAATACACGCTCCCTCAGAGGCATAGGTATCCAAACCCGCACTCCCCGAAGTAGCCCGCGTCGGGATCTTGGCAGTCTCGCTGTTAAGACTAACGTACAAGGTATTCGGCTTCTTCTTCCATCGCTGTTCAACAGGGTCAACTTCGACCGGCATTGCACTCGCGACCTTCTTGAACGTGCCATCTGGATACCACGCCCTAACGATAGCCTCGCACATTTCACTTGGATAGAGGGCAGTTGTCGGGGTAACCGATCCCTCAATGCGTGCATGAAGGTATCCCTTCTCGTGCTTGCACTTCCGACCTGACAGCTCATCAATGAGCTCCTTGGAGGTCGTCGCAACCTTCCACTGCTTCCTGATCGGCATACCGTCCTTATCCTGCATACCGAAGTCACAGCCGTCAAAATCTACGGTCTCGACATCAGGATCAGCAAGAAACCTCTGCATGAACGGTTGCTTCCACCCAAGACAGTGTCTAGGCCATTCAATTGCAACCTTGCCCCCTCCTCGCCTAACGGCTCGGGAGGCCCGCAGGAATGCTGCAAACATCACCTGAGAGTTTCTTCTTAGATCATTCAGGCGGGATGCAAATTCAGCGCCGTGGATTGAAAGGTTAACGTACTGCCATGTGCTCCACGGTCCACACGGAATCGACGCCCAGAGATCACACCCAGGATTATCCTCGATGATCGCAATGAGCCGACTAACGTCCTTGGCCTTGGTGATGTCAAATGAGCCAATGTGAACGCGAATTGCCTCGCCTCCACACTCCATCATCACTGCGGATAGACGTGAGTCAGGTTCACACGCAAACTCGATGAGGAGCCTACGGCCGGGCGCTGGAGCAGCCGGGTCCCTATCGGGATGTTCTCGGCGTCGTTCTTCCCTTAGAGATAATTCCCGTTCGGTTTGAACATATATCTCCCGCGATCGGGCAGACATCTGTCTCCAACTGTCGGCGTCGATTGAGTTAGGCTTCCCTGTGCCGGCGTATGGCCGCTCACGCCTATCGGCAGATTGGCCATAGTCGATCTTGTCTCCGTGCAGTTTGTGACTCTTCTTTGGATCTCCGGCATGCTTCGCTCCTTCTTCCTTTGGCTTGAACCTACCATGGGGAGCGCATCCCTTATCAAAAAGGATGGTCACACCAGTCCAAAAACCACGCGTGAAGTGCCGATGGTTAGGAGCATCGTGGTGACGATCGTCCCTTATCCAATTTCCAACGGCATCAAGCCCCCGCATGTGAGTGACCCTAACAGTGTCAAGCTCCTCATGCGAAGGACCACCAGGAGGAAGGTCCTCGTTTGTTGCTCCGAAGAACTTCTTCCGCACCTCAACGTGGATACGATACCAGGCACTGTCCTCGTCGTGCCGCTCCCAGTAATCTGAGATGCATGCGTCACCACCTCCTTGGACAGCCTTGCTCTGATTGACCCCATCAGACTTGGAAGAGCTATCGCCCCCCTCGTCCTGTCGGTCATCGTCATCATCATCATCATCAGGATCATCAAATCGACCTTCATCAAAGTCGAATTCATCCCTGATCTTCCTACTCGGCTTAAGGTCGGCCCTTCGGTCAGCTATCGCCTCCCGAATGGTCCGGGTCCTAGCATCATAGGATGCCACCATCGGGAACACGTAGGGCTCCTCAGGGTTCTTCCAGATGCGCTTGACCTGGTGTATACTTGGCTTCCTGAGACCCCTCTGGATGTGCTCGAGATCAGCAACGAGATAGTCACCCTTCCACAGGCCCCCTGGTTCTAACCGATAGCCCAGAAATAGGCCTGGCTTGGACGATGGGGCGAACTTTGGATCTTCCTCTATCTTGATGAAGTCCCGCTCTTTCTTCTCGGCGGGCAGGGCAGTAGTGACGCTTGTCTCTTCAACCTCTACCTCATCAGTGAGAACAAAGTCCGGTTCGTCATTGCATTCGGGCTCGTACTCCTCGTTATCATAGATCTCGGCCTCGTCCTCATCGATCTGATCGAAATCACAGTCGAAATGAGTTTCTCCAGTCCATTCGTGGTTACCTCCACGGTCGTTCTCGGCCTGGAGCCAGTTTTCGTCAACAACGAATTCGGTCGATCCGTCAAGATAGTTGAGGACTGTGCTTCGCCTCCTGCCAAGGTCTTTGATCTTGACTGGACAGTTTGCCCCTATCGGGATAAACAGCTCGGTTCGCACTTCAACGTGGACGCGAGTGAGTACCTTCTCGTCTTCATTTGCGATCCAGTGGTCTCCTCCTTCATCAACGTCCTCTGAGTCGATCTTTCCAGCATGTCTGAAGTCGTTTTGGGCGTTTTGAACCCCCCCCTTTCTATCCCTGCGAATCTTGGGAGCAATGGGGTAGAAGTCGACCAGACAACCAAACGGCAGAATGACTCCGCTGAAGTTCCCGTCACCGTGGCGTCGCATCCACGGTGATCCCTCACCGCGATTTTCAATGTTCCTTGCCATGGAAAAATGCCTAACGGCAAATGGCCACCATCGAGGTTCAAATCCAGCTTGACGCAGGAGCACACGTGCCCCATGAAGAACGAGCTTAACCTTGTTCTCGATCAGGCCATTGGTCTTGGGCATGCCCGGTGTAGAAAGCCGGTGCAATGCTCCAAGCGTAGTGACAGCATTCTTCAGCTCTGGGGCCTGGTCGCTGTACACTAACTTCAGAGTTTGCCCCCCTGCAAACCTGCGAAATGCCTCCAGCGTATTGCTGCGGGATCTGGATGGCACAGGAAGTACTTCGAGGTAGTCAGTAGCGAGGTCATAGAACACTATCGCGTCAGCCTCGCCATGAAAGCCTCGATCCTTCAATCCTCGCAATACCATTGTGTCAGCAGTGGTCAGGTCCCCGAAACTTACCACGTCATGCGCAGCAGCACCACCTTTGCGGCGAAGCTTGACATTCTCCATTTTCGCACGCTGGCAGTGCGGGCAATAGGGGTTCTTCGGGAGATGCGTAAGCATATGGCGAAGCGTCTTAGCATCTGCCCGCCACTCAGCCTCTGTGCGCAGCCCGGAGAGAAAGTTTATCTCGACAATGTCACCATCGTCCCCTTCCCCTGGGCCAGGAAAAGGTGGTGAGCGGCCATCGCCCTCACCCCCCTGTTCTGCCTTCCCGGGAAGAGCAACTGTCTCGCACTTGACCTGAAACCACGTTTCACCCGTCCAAGGGACATCAGATGCTATCGCATGCTGATCTCTTTCGGATAACTCCCACAGACTATCAACCAGCACCTCATGGGTAACCCCATTTCGGTGAACGATAGTTTTCCTGTAGTTGTCCAATTGATCGACCCTAACGGGACAATCATCACCTGTCGGCACAAACTTTGCTTTACGCGGAAGCCGGTGCTCCTTCACAACATGGCCCGACCGCTCCGTGCGCCAGGTGTCCTGTAGCTCACTCTTGACCGTTAGTTCAGACCTACACGGCGGAACCTCGCTGGCTTCAAGCCCTTGATACGCCGCGCCAGGGGCAGGCATAGCAGGAAGTGGTTCAGCATCATCAAGAGTGGGAGAAACGAACTGAGTGTCACCATGAGGAAGGTACGGCACGTTGTTGATGACATCCAATGTCACCGTGCGGCCCGAAGGACACGTGAGAGTAGGCTTGCAACCTGCAGTCCATACAAACGAGTACCCCATATCCATACAGCGCTTTCCAACGGATATGATGGATGGAGTGGACTCAAGGACGTGTGCCTCAATCACCTCGTCCAGGTTGCCGACGTCAGCATCAACACGACCAGCGGTGCGAGTCGCTCCGTTCGCGGTGTGCAGCGCGTGAGTGTGTCCGCCTTTGGCAATTAGGGCCCTATTGGGTCCTTTCAAGTCACCAAGACCTACCAGATCCATTGGGCAACCAGTGTCTACCAGCCACCTCACCCCGCCGTAACCAACGGGTGCAGCAACCTTCTGAGTGTACTTCGGCTTTCGAACAACGCGATGTCCCCGCACATCTCCAGGATTGGTGTCGATGTCTTCGTCGTTGTCTAAGAGCACTTGGGCATGAATAGCCGCTGCTCTTATCAGAGCACTTTGAACTTCCCTAGCAATTTTCTTGCGAGAAGGGAACTTGATCGCGTTGGGATGGCTGTACCCAGCCTCTCTGCAGCGATTCACGACCCTTCCCGTATTGTCACTTTCAATAGAGACAACAAACACATCAGGGAGATCAGGGATCTTGACCCTCAGATGCTCCCTATCGGGACCCTTCGGGAAGTACTTGTTCCTCCAGGACAGCACAACCTCTGCATCATCGCAGTACCAAAACGTCGTCTTGGTATCACTTCGCCTAGGGAGTCTCCTGAACAAGGACTCTCGGCGATCACCGAAGTTCACCCCGATATCCTCGATCACGGTCCCATTTGCGTCAACGGTCCGTCTCCAAATGACTTGGTCCCATTTAGGACCTCCACCAGTAGTACCGGAGAAGAACAACGCGCCTCGCTCGCTTCTCTCCCAACTGCTAACGCAAGGAGGGAGGCAACCCGGTGCAGACCCACCGGTAGCTGGGGCAACAGCCCACATAGCTGGACACGCCACAACAACACGGTTGGCCTCAGGGTAACGGCCCGCCCCGCCTAAAAATCCGTCAATCCTTGAGCGGGGCTGTCGAGACGCCTCGCCTCCCTATCGGGAGGACTGGGCGTGGGCGACCTAGGGGTATCCCCCTCTTCATCCTCAACAACCGGACCAGCAGTAGTACGATGCGTGATAGGCTTCGTACCCGGTGGTGGCTTCTGATGCAGGTACTTGCACGGCTGAGCTGTGCACTTGCCATACATCCAGTCGTAGCAGTATCCGAAGAACATAGGCTTGTCCCTAACGGGCCTATCGCCAGTCCTCGGTGTAGAGGGTGCAGCAGGGTTCCTTGGGCTCTTGTCGTGCTCGAACCTGCACTCCCGGCCATACTGGCACTTCCCGGTTTTCGTATATTCCCAGCAGGCCCGATCAGCAGGCCCAGCGGGGGACTGTCTTCTCGGCGACTTGGGAGACGGTGTGCGCTTGTCCCTCTGACTGCCTCTTCCAGGAGAAGCTCTGTCTCTCTGACTGCTTCTTCCGGGCGAAGATGATCTTGGCTTCCCGTCGGGTTTCCCATCCCTTCCGGACCTAACGGACCTTGAAGGGCTCGGGTCGCTTTTCCTCGCGAGTGGGTCGTATCTTCGAACAACCCCAGGAGCTCCAGGATGCCGATCCCTTTCACGAGAGTGCGAGCCCGACCGGGATCTCTGCTCATGAAAGGTCTGATACATCTGAAGCGTGTTCTGTCGCTTCTGCCATCGCTCAACACAGTCCTGACAAGCTTTATAGAGCCATGGAAAAGACCTAACGGTCTCATCGCGATCCCACCTCTCAATGTCAGGCCGCATACAGCGTAAATGGCGAACGTTCTCAATGAACACGGCTAGCAGCACCCCATCATCGATCGTCCTCTTGATCCCATAGATGAGATTATCCCAGGTGCTCAGATAACTCCGGAGCCTAGCCTCGTCATCGGAGTGACCTGTCTGTCGACATTTGAGACTGGGCAACTCGGCAAACAAGAGCGTCTGGTCGTCCTCGACTCCAGTCTGTAGATGGTTCAGCAAGAGCTTCAAGATCTGCCTTCCCTTGATGCCCTGAGGAGGGGTCATGTTCTGAGCAGCCTCTGTTAAGCGATTCATCTTATCCCTAACGGCCCTCGTCTTGATGCAATCCCTGATAGCACTCGTGAAATTGGAATCCAAGACCGGATACTTGCAGGGCCCTCCAAGAGCGTCATAGTCGAGCCTTTCAGTCTCTGAAATCCACGCTAACGCGTAATCAGAGTCAAAACTGAAAGCGTTCCTGACCCTCTCCTTAACCTCGGAAATCCATTCCCGAAGCTTATCAGCTGTCGGTTCAGGAGGCAACGTGATAGTGTTGCATTTGTGATGGTACCGATCCTTATCAGCAACGGTTGAAATCAGGGCCCCTATTGGGGTACATGACGTGATCCTGCAGCTCCCACACAACCTAGCTGGCGGCGGACAGCACACATCGCAAGCCCTCATTCCGCAACCAACACACGGGACCAGAGGAGGGCCAGTAACGGGGACTCTAAGGCCACATTTAGTGCACTTGCGTCATCTCCCCTGATTGCTTCAGGAAGAAGACCGCCATCTCCTGGCCTACCGGCACCATATGCGCCATAGCCATGGCACTGACCCGCTCCAGGATTACTGGCATGCCCGATGCTTGCAGGGTAGCCTGGAGCAACATTGGGCTGACTAACGCCAGCACCAACGCCCTGACTGTATACACCACCCCCAAAGGCTGGACCATAGAAACTCGAACCACACTGGTTGTTCCCAGCTCCATGAGAGTCAGCAGCACTACCATAGAACCCGGGTGCTCCACCAGGGTATCCCCCGGCAGGAGCCCCACCACTCGGGCCTCCAGGAGGTTGAGCAGGACCTTGGCCTCCGCCGGGGTGTCCAGGTCCTGGTGGTGGAAATGGAGCATTTCCATGACCACCGCTTCCGCCCCCACCTTGGCCGGGTGGTCCGCCTTGCCCGCCTCCTCCCCCAGGAGGAGGAGGAGGAGGCGGTCCAGCTTCAGCGCGTTCATGCCGAATATTACAGCGCGCACATCTCTCGAGGCCATCACTGCCAAAATGACTGTGATCCTCACAGATGTGGTTCCCACACTCCGTGCAGGAATACATAGAGATCTCCTGTGCACTTTTACGACATGCCCAACATTTTATCTTCAAGAAGTGACAATTGCAACAGTCCCCATCGTCGCCCCGGCAAAGCCTGCAAAACTCACGATTGCACGTAACACACGAGAATTCAGCGTCCGGGTGCCTACGGTCGTTGGGATCATCGAGGGCACAGATCTTTGGCGCACCTGGGTCACCGGTACCGGGAGCTCCTCTTGCGGCCGGTGCCGAGGCCCGTCCACGATCGGATGGAGTTCCAGGGGTCCTCCAGCTATCGCCGGGACTCTGGATATCGGCACGAGCTCTACTCCCAGGAGTCCTCCAGCTATCGCCGGGACTCTGGATGTCGGCATGATCACCCCTACCACCTCCTGGATGACGGTCTGGGTTCGGAGAGACGCTCCCGCTATCGCGGATCGGCCTATCCAGGTTCGGAGAAATGCTCCCGCTATCGCGGATTGGCCTTCCCCCCCCCGACTCCGGACCTCAGATCCCCTATCGGGGACGGCAGGCCTCGGGCTCCTATTCCTACCCACACCCCTGCTTCTGCTGTCAGCCCTCTCCCTATCGGGATGAATGGGATGCCTGCCTGCATGAGAAGGATCGACCCTACCGGGCACATTTGGCAAAACATGATCAGCCAAATCAACACCCCCGCCCGGTCTCACCGGAAGGCCAGTACCCCGACCGTTACCTTCTCCGGGAGTGGGCGTCGGAGACCTGATTCTATGTCCCTGCCCCGCAAAAGCATTGTATCCAACATTCCGTCTTTCTCTGGGTTGTTGAGGATTCATCTGATTGTCCTGGACACCCTGAATAATGTCAGCAGCCTCATCAACATGACCTTCAATTTCAGAGAGCTGAGCCATGATCCTGTTGTTCATTCCATTAAGAGTACGCACGTTACTCTCGACAGTAGTGATTCTCCGCACTGCGCCTTCAAGCGTGTTCCGAAATGAATCGAGTTCACGCCTAACGGCAGACCGCGCTTGATCACTATTCGCAGGGAGATTACGGATCTGTCCTCTGATGTCATCAAGGACCTGGTTCAGAATTCCCGATCTCGCTTCATACTGCTCAACATGGGACTTCACGGTCTCAAATCTCGCGATGACATCGTCGTGATGCCGATGTTGGCGTTGAACTCCGCGAGATAGATCCTGGACCTTTCGATTGACCTCGTCAATTGCTTCATGCCAGTCCTGCGGGGAAACAGGCCCTGATGGTCTATCGACCGCCTGGGACCCCCTCCCACTTTGCAGCCTCGACATTCGATCAGCAAGAATGATTTGTTCTTCATTAATACCACCACTAGATT
Organism: Effrenium voratum; assembly: GCA_963377175.1. Lineage (NCBI taxonomy): Eukaryota > Dinophyceae > Suessiales > Symbiodiniaceae > Effrenium > Effrenium voratum. The sequence goes on along the minus strand of CAUJNA010003660.1, from coordinate 581,088 downwards.
CGGAGGCCCACTTAGCAAACTTCTCGTGTTCAAGAAGAACCTTCTCGAGCTTCAGGTTTAACTCCCTGAAACTCGCGTTTGCCCCGCTGCTGGTAGCCCTATCGGGCGGTTGCACAGCAGGATTCAAATCCCACTCACCTGCTGGCGTCCGCATCCCAACGGTTTTCTCTACCGAGAACATCCGCCCCTCAAGCTTGTCCAAGTCCTTATGGATCTCATCCTCGGAAGCAGCATGGCTCCTGCGGGTGGCCTCACGATTCTCTCGAATCATCTGACGAAGCTGATCTGTTGCGATTTCACTGTCCTTAACAGACTCATGAACCTCGTGGGAAAGCAGATTGATCCTCTCATCCACGATTTCAGCTTGTTCATCGATGGCTTGCCTCACAATGGCCTTGCTGTCAGGAATAACTTCGCTGGCAAACCGTTGAACTATCATTCGCATCCTACCGGCATCAGATTGAGTCGCAACCTCAGTCGCCAAACGATTGACCCTGTCCTTCGTCTGCTGATTCTCGTCGCTCCACTCCTTTCGCATGGAACCCACCTGACCGTTCAGTAACCTGATTTGGTCAGCAAAGACATGGAACGCTTTCGCGACTGAACTAGACACCTCACCCCTCTCGAGCATCTCCTGGATGTGCAAATCAAACACCTCCTTTGCCCTGGCGTCACCTGACTCACCGGAAGAATGGGACCTGCGTGCTGGAGGAGTCGATATCTCGATCCTCTCAGGAGCCCCACTAGCTTTAGCAAGTCTTCTGGGTTCGCCTATAGGACTATCACCTATCCTGGGCGGCCTGCTAGGGGTAGATCCCCTTCTCCGGCTATCTCCAGATCGGGGATCAATGTTGGATGCACGAGACTCGGGAGTAGAGTGAATGTGAACATCAGCAGGATCCGGCATCTCCTCATCCTGCGGAGTTGAACCCATTGGTGAGGGGCTAGCCCTCCTCGCCTTTGACCTATCGGTCTCAATGGCCAGGGGTGACGGCCTCTTCGCAGAAGCACTACGTTCCCTGGCGGTCGAGCCCCATTGAGGTGTGAACTCGTTGCTAGACCTTAGCGTTTCAAGGTCACTGGTATCTCGCCCTAACGGGCTAGCGATCGACGGACGATCTTCGATACCGAGTGCATCGGCAAGCCGACCATCTCTTGCACCTGTCCCAACGACATCGGCGGCCCGTTCAGTGATCCTTGGCGAACCAGTAACCCGGTTCGAGTTCTCGTCTCCCTGATGCGGCGGACCTCCAAATGTAATATTGGGACAAGGGGGAACATTCGGGGTATCACCAATCACTGGGGGACCTATCGGTCCCTCCCGGTCATGGATGGCCTCCAATCCCCTAAGAACTTCCCGGCTATCCCTGGCTCTCTCTCTCTCGCTCCGGGCGTCCCTGTCAACATGAAGGTCCCTGGCAGCTCCACGAGAGAGGCTCCTGGGCCTCGCAGCAGCACGGATCCTAGCATTTCGGCGTGATTGGTTCTCTTCCTCATCACGACGATCCGCAAATGCGGCATATTCATCATCATCATCGAACTCAAACTTGGCAGCGGCAGGGCTAGGCCTTGCAGTAGTACGGTTTCCCGCATTTCGGCGCGAATGGTCCTCCTCCTCATCCGCAAAGTTGTAGTCTTCACCATCATAAAATTCAGACTTGGCAGTATTGAGATTGGGCCTATCGGCATCAGATCCCTGCTTTGAGCTACTGCCCCAGCCTGCGGTCGATTTCAACAGGGCATCGTATCCGAAACCTGCGAACTTCCGCTCCTCGTGCTCATCAAACTGACCTGGATTTTGAGAGCCAGGTGATCGACCCGAGATACCTCCCGGAGCCAAAACCATAGTCCCTGGTCCCCGCGGCCTGTCCTCAAACTCATCCGAGACCTGCGATTCACCTGGAACAAGAGGTCTCGGGGGTCGGGTCGGCATGGCCTCCGGGTCGTCCGAATGAGGGCGGGCCATATTCATCGCCATGCTGATGAAGTCGAACTGTCCGCGCCTGTGACCTGATTCAGAGCCGCTCCTATCGGAGCGAACCCTTCGTGTCTGCTCATCATCAGTGGCCTGACGGAAAATGCGATCGTCTCCATCGTCGGTGTACCTGCCACGGCTCCTGGGTGTGTCCCTACCGGGATCTTCACCCCTGCGGTCCTGACCTGCCGAACCTGCTTCGAAATCCTCATAGTCGAAGTCCGGTAGGTCCTCACCTGAGCGGAGGCCCCCTAGGATGGCCTCCTCATCCACGACACTCCTGTGTGATCGTGGGGTCGACATAGAGCTTGTAGTTGATGGTCTCAAGCGCGTAGGAAAGTCCTACGGCTGATAACCTGTGATTCGGGCACGAGCCTGTGCCCAGGCAATGGGTAAGTTGGGGTAAACAAGCCACAAAAGAAAGGTTCCCCAAAAGCAAACCAATCCCCGGTCCCAAAGATCAGAGTTTCCCACACACCAGAGAACAACAACCAAAAGGGAAAAACCTAAACAAGTAAACAAGTACCCGCAACCTTGATCGACGATGAACCGCACGGGCGGACCCCACCAATCTGCCCCGGGCCGATGTCTCTTTCTCCACCGACACGAAGGTGATCGACGCGGGGACCCGGCGACGCTCATCCGAGGCGCGACGGACCCGCAAACTTGAGCCAAAGTGGCACCGGATAGTTGCTATCGCAACATGCCGGTAGTCACCTGAAATGCATGGCTAATCACATTATATATATTTTTGGGTGTTGAATTGAAAACATGTCATTCTTGTGTTTGGAGACGGCAATTTGGGTATACATTTTAAAATGCGGCCCTTTGGCGGAGGTGGGGATGCATGCCCACCCACCAATTCAAGGTGGTGCCTTGTCGAATTTCGTAGCAATATGATCATGACCACATGAACAAGTCGGGAAGCATATGTCAGAAACTCCCTGGACTTCCACTTGCAGCCATAGGTGGCTCCTGGAAAAATAGATGGCCCTGGTAAATGGAATAAACCTCATCTAGACCAGGGCCCTCTAATTTTTAAGCCAACCAACCAAAAAGGACACCTATGATTGCAGCTTTGCTCCCTGTGACTGCGTTTAGGTAAAGTGTCTCCAAGCAAGAAAGCACACCTTCTGGCCATCCCTTGTGGCTTCCTTTGTTCAAGATCTCCTTCCGGTTCATTCCCAAAACCCCCTGGAAATTGATTCTCTGCCCATCAAACTAGCAGATCTTCATAAGTTGTCACAGGCATGGGGTGAACTCCGTTCAGGTGTTGCCCGCCCCAATTTGCAAAGTGAGCCTGCCGCAAGCTACGCTTCTAACATTTCACGCCGTTTTTTGATTGATAAACAAAAAGGCAAAATGGAAGCAAGCCACTGGGTGTCTGGGTACTGGCTTAGCCTTCGAAAACCTACAGCTTCAAATCCAACCCCGTTGAGAATCAGTCTGAGCACTTCAAGAGGGGAATCCACGAAACGGGGGCGTCGTTGGCTTACAAGGACAACCCCATCCCTGCTTTTCTGGTTGGCCCAGGCTTTTGTCAGGAGAATTCGGGGCCCAGGGCTTCCCCAATGGATACCTTCAGTTGCTCAGCTAGATCATGCAAAACAACTGCTCCCCGACCGCCTGGGGGGCGCCCCCATGAAACAGGAAATTGAGACCCCATCGCTCCTGGTTGTGTGCCTCCAATGTTCCGAGCCCCAAGATCCCAAAACGCCTGGAAATTCACATGAAACCCCCAAAAAAGTCCCCAAAAGGCGCTTCGGCTTTCCTGGAACATTCGAATCCCCCCTGTATGGTGGGGAACTAAGGTCGATGTTGTATTGGGTTTGAGGCTCTAGGGCTGCTAAATGTATTGATTTTTTCGGGTCTGCTGCAACATCGCCTCTGTGTCCGCCCCTTCCACCAGAAACCGCCTCCCGCACCTCCCCCCCTCTTTCTAGAGATCCCAAAATGTCCCGTTGACATATCGCCCCCAGCAACGGCAACTCGCCTGGAACGGCACAAAACGGCGATGTTTTTGGGGGCTTTCCGGCTGCCACGCCTGCCTCCGCCTGTTCTTGCCGCATAACCTCCATCAAGTCCAGGCGCCGCTTCTCCAGTTCTGCCTATCCGCGGACGGTCCGCGCTTGGTATGGTGAGCCAAGGTTGTATGTTTTTCAGCGGGGAGTACCCTGAGAAAATTCCACAAAAGGCACCAAATGGCGGAACCCGATTTGAATATTGATGGTTTGCCACCTGATCCATGGATTTTGCCCAGTAGCAAGGTGGAGGCATGGGAAAGTCACCCTTGGTCCTTGCCCATAGCCACTATGAGTCACTGGCAATAGCTCAATTGTCTCTTCTCCCATGAAAAAGAGCTCGTTCAAAAGCTTCGAAAGCTGAGTGGACTGGCTTTTTGGAGTGCCATCCTCTTGAAATAGAAAAGGGTAAGCAACTATGAAGTCGAGGCCTTGTTTGGCGCGTTGCACGGATGTGTCAAACATCAGCTTTTTAACCCTTGGTTTGATCTGTTTCAAGACTCTGGGAGGCTCTAGCGGCTGGCTAGCGCCAGAAAACCCCCCCACCCCCCCCAAAAAAAAAACAAGCTGACTCCGGAGCCTCCGCAGGTTCCGGCACCACTCCTGGCTAAAGTTGTTGAGAAGACGACAGATTGGACACCCTCAGCCTATGGTCGGTCAACTCTCTAAATCTAAAACTCATCTTGCTGGTTCTCAGCAGGGAATGAGGGAATAACCCCCCATAAACCATCCCTTAGGGCTTTCTGTCTGGGACGCCAAGCATGGGTTCCTCTGCACTTTTTATGTGGAAGGGCAAACAAAACTTAAAACGCCAGGAAGACAGAACAAAACAAAAGCTTGAAGGTTGAACAGCTGCGGCTATGATGCATGTGGAAAAAAATCCTAAAATGACCCCTGTGATACCTCTGCGGGCCATCCGCATGACTACTTTATCACATTAGATGGGGCCCATTTGGTAGCACAGAAAGTGGCCCTAAAACCCGTTTTCCAGAAACATGCTATGAGTCTTGGTTGTAACACCAACTCAAAAATGATTGGCCCTGATGTCCATCAAACTGTCCAACCGATTTAAGCTCATACCCAGCAGCCTCTCCAAAACCTCATGGGACTCTTTTCGTCCCCTTGGATGGACATCTCCCTGACCCTAATGCAAAATTACTTGGTTCCCCAAGAGGCCCCCCCAAGGAAAAAAAACACCAAAAAAAAACTTAACCATACACTACCAGTAATTTTGTCAGATGCTCATGCATCGGCAAAAGATCCCCTGCAATGGAGGCCGTGAGGCCCCATGTCCGGCCCAACGTCACCCGCTTTGGGGGAAGTCACAAATCAAATTGATCTTACCAGCAGTTTAGGTTCAAAACCCCAGGCACAGAAAAATGCACTGGTCATCTTGACCTCATCGTATGGTTATCTCGGAATCATCTCCTGAAACAAACCCTATGCTCAGAGGTCCATCTTGAGCTATACTAATTGAACCCCGCGGTTTAACTCCTGGACATCAACCACTGGGCTTAACTCTACCTGAGACGCTGAAACCACAACCCATTGTGGCTTTCCGGTTCGTCGTGGATCTTCGTTAGTGCTTCTGCTTTGGGCTTGTATTTGTTGTGGGATGTGTGTTTTCGTTGTTGTAGCGCCGTCTGCTGCCATGGGGTTAAGCTCGAGCTCTGCCGAGCTCTGCACCATAATGCACCACGTGCTGGATCCTCTCGCCTGGAAGCCATGTGCCCCCCCCCACCACCCGACTGACCCTAGGATTGTTTTTGAGGATCTGCGTATCCCTTCGGCTTCCATTTCGAGCAACCAAAAACGGCACAGAGATAGGGAGCTGAGAAGGGGAGGTGAGCGGGTTTTCAACCCCCACCATTGCCCAGCATGCCTTGTGCCCTGTTTGGCGGAAGGGAAACACGCTCCGTTTGGGGAGTTCGAGCTCCACCTCCTGTTTTGAGCCTCGTCCGAAGGGCCTCGAAGCTCCGCCCCCGCCACATAGCCCGGCCCCCCTTTTAGGTCCTGGTGTGCTTCAGATTCATCAGAAAACCTCTACAAACCATAAGGATTGACCATATAACAGCCCAGAATGGTTGACTCAAATCCTAACTGACCCGAGGAAAGCATTCAGGGTTGCCTTATGTTGCCTTTTGACAGCACAGAATGGTTGACTCCCATATCCAAAAAACGGTTAATGACCCTACCAACCTGACGAGTCCATCGGCGCACGCGCGGCCTTCTTCCGCGGAAAAGCGATCCAACCACCTAGGTGACCAGGGGCGGTTGAAGCGCACTAATGTTGAGCTCGGATTAATGCGGAGGACCGTAATAGTCAAAGGAGTCCCTATCTGATTGATGCCACCCCCAGCCCGGGCTCGCCACAGGATTTGCAGTGGTCCTTGGGGTTAATCCGAAGTTGATTGGTTGGTCGGTGTCCGTGGTAGGAACCGGTGGATGTAGCCAAGTGATCTTGCGATCGGCCAAAGGTGATTTGTGCCATCTACTTCTCTGGCCACCGCTGTAGCTACCGTTTGAGCAGCACCCAAACTGCCTTTTCTTGCGAGGGTCAAAGGCCAGTTGGGCATGTCAAAACAGGGGCCCTTGAAACCACCCCAAAAAAGGGTAGCAAAAACAAATCCCCGGTTAGGACATGTCATGTTCAAGTTGTGACACGCCTTCAGAATGGCTCCCGAGCAAAAAGTACTCATAAAGGGAACCCACAAAGTGGACATCAACCAGAATTCACGTCCGATGCTCCGGAACAAGATGATGGGTCCACATCGAGTTAACTAAGAGTCTTCTTTGCAGGTTGGGACTTGACCCCACCCCAAGGAATCATAAAGAATCCGTCGGCGCACTTGACAAGGGAATCCATGAAAACAGGGGCTCCGTGCCCTGTGAATGTCGACCCTTCAATCAATCTGGTGGAGGGGGGTTCCCAACCCCAAGCTCAACCCTTAACCTTGGAACCAAAAAAATCTGTCCTCGCATCGTCTGAGGGACACCCTGTGGGACGGCACCCCCAAAAAAAACATTGGTCAACCCTAAGCCTTTCCTCCCATCATCAGAGGGCCAAAGATATCAAATGCCACTGGACCCAGGCTCCGCCTCAGGCCCCGGCCCGAAGATCCCGGCCCAGCCCTCCACCAGGAGGTTGCCCCACTCGATCCCGAAGAGGAACCACCTGCACCGCCCAAAGCGGCGCTGCCACGGGTGACCGGAGGCCAAGCGGGGAAGCCCCGGGTGACCGGCGACATCGGATGCCCAAGTTGTTGGGGATCCAAACAACGTCTTTGGGGAAGCCCACTCAAGGCTGCACCAAAATCAGAACTTCAGATGCTGATTCGTGTTGAGCTCACTGTAAAAGACAGAACCGTTTTAAAGGAGGCGATGCACCCAGTCGATGAATAAACCCTGCGTTTGATGGGGGGGAGCAAGGCGCTTTAGAGAGGATCCCTTCACTTCGGGGAACATTCCCCCTGTCCACCAGGCTGAAAACTGAGGAGGTCTGCCTTTTCCTATGGTCACGGAACACGAAGCCAAGTTGCAATCTCCTTTGGGCCTTTAAAAGAAGACCAAAAGGAAACACATATTCACATTCTTCTGGGTCGGGGTTCTCTTTTCCTGTCCAAATCACACCCCTTCCCTGCCGGGGGCGGAAACCTCCATCCCAATATTGTCAGGAAATGGCCGCATTTTGAGCCAGTTCAAAGAGCCCATGGACCCCTTGCCCGGGATGACATCATTGAGGGGGCCCTGACATTCTGGCGAACGTTTGGCGAACCCACTGAGAAAAGTGACTAGCTTGGTCTTCCGGGTACGGCGCCGTGAAAGCGCGACGCAACATGAAACTTGGGTGCCACTTCTTAAAGGAGTGACGCAATGTCGAAATGGGGGGACCCGACAAATAGTGGTTTTCCTTTTGGCTTCCCTGATCCTTCAAATCAGCCTCCCCTTGAGCAGTCCTGGTGCCAAACTGCCCCAACGTTTGGAACCAGCGTCGGGGTTGAATGGCACTCTGTTCCTGCGGAAAGAGCAACCCTGGTGCCAAACCAAAATGGGGGGGGGGGACACCATTGGTACGTGTCAAACATGGGACGCCCAACAATGTGAGGAGAGGTTTCCTTCGGCTTCCTTTAAAACAACCCCCAAAAGTGGCGGCCTTAAAGCAACACAGACCCAAATCCCTTCAGCAAGCCTTCCCTCCGCACGTTTTCCGAGCCTCGGCCCAACAGCTGTGGCCAATTTCGGGCTGTCCTGACGGCTCAAGAGAGACGTCGACGGATGTGCCGTGCCTTTTTGTGGGTGTGTTGAGTGTGTCTGTTTTAAGGTTGGAACCCGAAAATGGACATTGGGGGATCCCTATTCCTGATCCGAAACCCGTGTGATTGCAAAACGAGTTGTTCTTTGTTTTGGGGTGGGGTGGGGGGGGTGACCTCTTTCCTTTCGGGGAACATATTTGAGACACACAAAAGGGCAGGTTCGCTCGAAGGTTTGGGACTGCTGACTCCTTTTTTGATATTTTTAAAGGGAAACCCAAGCAAAGCCAAACAGTTCGGAGATCCTTCTCAGAGAAACCCAGATAGGGACACCGCCGCATGTGGTTGCAGTGTTTTTGAAGCCACTCGCACTTTTGACCTTTCCGGCCCTCCGTACGGTTTCTCCAATACAGGGAAAATGTCGTTTATCATGGTCTTTTGTTTTGGCTTGCTTGCGATATTCGGACCTTGTTGCAGCCACCCATGAACAGAACCAGAGAACATAAAGCTAGCCTCTCGCACGGACTGGTTCCTCTGACAGACCTTCTGGTGGGCTCCACGAGAATTGGTGAGAGGAAAAACAACATGAGTCGCGAAATCCGCCGACGCCAGTCGAGCGTGTAGATGGCAATCTGCAACTTGGTCTTCCTTCGGAATCTCTTATCAAAGCCGAAGGCTTTCGGGACTGCTATTGAAGTCGCTACGCGATCCGCCGACGCCAGCGGACAGTCCCCTATTAATAAACTGAGGCTGATCAATCTGGAGTCAGCACTGGAGACGAACACTAGCGTCTGCTCTTTAAACCACCCCCCGACAGGGTATAAAAGCAAGGCCCCATTTTTTGTAAGTGCAACAAGGCCTTCTTGGCACTTTCCTGTTTTTCATGTCCCAGATATGCTGAGGATGCTGGAAATGCAAGGGATGTCAACCACAACTTACAGGAACAGACCCAATCTTTGCGCTCAAGATTTTAAGACTTTCAGACACGCAACATTGACCAAACACAGAAAATACCAGAGATGTGGGGAATGCTGGGAATGCAGCCGGCTAGCCAAAAAAAAATGCCAAAAAAAAAAAACGGGTTTTTCGATATTTCCGAAAAGCAACCGTGAAAAACTGATATTAGCAACCCCCCTCAAATACCCTAAAAACAGACTTCCAAGAGCACCATAATGCAGGGGCTGTTTCGCAGTAACTGCTCCGTACCGATGGGGAATTGCAAAAACACTCATTTTTGAAAATTTCAACAGTTCTTCAAAGTATCACTGCACTTGGCCCTACCCAAACCCCTAACAGGCCAATTCCAAAACATCGCTTGAAACAGCAAAACACCACTAGCATCCATGGCAACAAGATAATCCTGATGATGCTGGGGATGCAGATCCTGTGCGTCCGGGGGAACCCGCCCCCCCCTTGAGACCTAGGCGAAACGCAGATTTTTAGCACGTTTTGGACACCCAGCACAGCATGCCCAAAAAATAGCAGTCCCAAAAGCCTTCGGCTTTGATAAGAGATTCCGAAGGAAGACCAATGCAAAAAATAAGGTTTTTCGATATTTCCCAAAATCAACCATCAAAAGCCGATACTAGCAACCCCCCTCAAATACCCTAAATAGACGTCCAAAAGCACGATAATGCAAGGGATGTTTCGCAGTAACTGCTCCGTACAGGTGATGATGGTTTGTAGAGACCTGATCGAAACACATATTCTTAGCACGCAAGCCCCAAAATAACTGAAAATTTACAGGGTTTGGGACACCCAGCACACCATGCCCAAAAAATGGCAGCCCCAAAAACCTTCGGCTTTGATAAGAGATCCGAAGGAAAACCAAGTTGCAGACTGCCATCTACACGCTCTATCCGCACGCGCAGGATCTGCATCCCCAGCATCATCAGGAGTATCTTGTTTCCATGAGTTTGTCTCTTTTTTTGCAGATGCTAGTGGTGTTTTGATGTTTCAAGCGATGTTGGAATTGGCCTGTTAGGGGTTTTGGTGGGGTCCAGTGCAGTGATACTTTGAGGAACTGTTGAAATTTGCAAAAATGAGTCAGTTACTGCGAAACATCCCTTGCATTATCGTGCTTTTGGAAGTCTATTTTTAGGGTATTTGAGGGGGGTTGCTTGTATCGGTTTTTGATGGTTGAAATATCGAAAAACCCTGCTTTTGTTTGCATTTTTTTGTGGCTAGCCGGCTGCATTCCCAGCATTCCCGACATCTCTCGCATTTTCAGTGTTTGGTCAATTTTGCGAGATGGATGTGAAGATTGGGTCTGTTCCTGTACGTTGTGTGGTTGCATCCTTTGCATTTCCAGCATCCCCGCATCCCCAGTTTATTAATAGGGGACTGTCCACTGGCGTCGGCGGATCGCGTAGCGATTTCAATAACTAGCAAGGATGCGTTGGCAGCTCCGCGTATTGCGGCTCTGTGCGAACTGCAAGGGGGCACAAGTTTGTGTTTTTCGTTTAACATGGTCCACTAGAGGCTCCGAAAAAGATGGGGAGTATCCTTGAATCCAAGAGGGACACAATCCCAGATCCATCCCGGAGAGCCAGCTGGCAGAGCAGGCAACGCATGAGCAACAACCACAACCTTTGTTGCCCCAGCCGAGTATTGTGCACCGAGACAGTACACTGCTGCACAAAAGTTGAGACATCAGACTAACCCGTCTCCCTGGGGACGGTGATCAGTCCACAGTTTCCATCCTGGAGAATATCCTATCGCCTCGAGGCATGTACTCCACAATGGAAACAAGAGCCAACATCTGTATCACAAAAACGTCTGCGGGAATCTGGATGCATCAACAGGTAAGGTGGTCTCCAACTGTCACACCCACATGCTGAAAACAATCCGAACCCGGCCACGACGACACACGCCGCAAGGCTCGAGCCAACAGGATCGGCCACCTGCGTGCCAGTTGCGCCGATGGCAACAGCGACATCCTTCGCACCGCCGATCTTCAGGCTTTGACAGCGCCCTCATGTCGAGGTGAACTCTCCTATGGCCTATGGTCATTGCTCCTAAACAGGCAGGAATCATTGAAATAGCTAGTAAGGATCCTTTCTACCAGGTGAATGACCATCTCTGTTCACCCCATGTGAAGGAATCAGTCTTTTGACCATGGAACATTTATGAGCCATGGTCAAAAAGTGATTGCCCTGCTGGACGTCGGAAAATATGGGTTCCGTCCCCCTGGTTTGTGTGGTGGGTGAGTCCTTTCATGGCCCAAACCTCAAATTGATCATCCGCATGTTTTGACGGACCCTGATATGGGTGTTTTTTTCTAGGGGAACCCCCAACACACGGTTGGTGTCCACTTGAAAACCAGCGAACAAGTTGGTACCCTCCAAACCCCCAAAGAATGGTTGGTACCCTCAAGAAAGAAAAAAACAGACCCAGCCCGTTGCCCAAGGGAATCGCCAACAACTGTTGGTACGCTTAAACAAAAAAACATTCCATTTTTTTGTGGGACACGTCCCATCCCAAAAAATCGCCGGAAGGCGACCGAAGCCCTCAGTCCTCGGCGTGCCACAGCAGCGCCGCGGCGAAGTACGCGATCGCGCAGGCGCAGGCCTCCGACCCGATGCGGCCCGATGCGAAGCGAACAAAAGCGATGGGCGATGTGAGCTACGGCACTCCAAGCGCCCCGAAATGTGTGGGGTACTTCGAAACCTACGTCATGATAGTGCTCAGGTTCAAAATGAAAACCTACGTCACGATAGTGGTCAGCAAATTAAGTAGTGATTGAGCCCAGTGTGTTACGCAACCCTGAAGATGTACCTATGCACCCCAATCGATGCACCGACGACAGTGGTCAATCGACTGGGCCCAGGGAAACTAACACCTAGGTAGCAGATCGCCAAAAGACAATTGGCGACAATCCAGGTTTAAGTTGAGGCCCCAAGCTCGAAATGACCATGATCCGAGAGATCTAGACTTTGGGCAGTGGAAAAATACAATCCCCGTTGCCACCACCCACCCACCCACCCACCCACCCACCCACAATTCTAAGAGGGGTGGGGTCACCGAATGTAAGGAATCCACAAGAATGGTGTCATCCTGTGTCTGCTCATCTTACTAGGTGAGCTGGCTATCTTGAGTGACCAATCCAAGAGATGAACTCCCAGACCTGTCGATTTCTGCGCTCAAAAAGGGCAGCCTTTGCGTAACCCCGCCTCCAAACACAAAGAAAGCAACGTGCCGGTCTGGAACCTTTGCTGCAATGGCTCCGGACAATCCCTCCCTCTCGAGGGGTAGGTTTCAGGGACCCCTTTGGAAGATGTCTAACCCGCCAAGGCAAGAATTACGATGATCCCATTTGTCAAGAACCCCCCACAAGCCGCCTCCCAAAGCACCGTCCAGTGATGGTCAAGAGCTTAACAAACCTTAAGTCACGGCCTTCAGGTTGGCGAAGCCCTCAAGAACTCCCAAGTGAATCAAGAATCAAATCGCCGAGCGACTGAAAGTTCTGATTTCGTTCACCCCATGCTTCGTGATTCTTCTTCCTTATCGCTCGTGCACACCTGCAAAGAAGTTCAAAGTGAAGTCATGCTTCGTGCATGTTCAACTAACTGATTGGGTAGGCTCTGACCACGTAGTCATCATGGTCATAACTGGGGTGACTGGGGCTAGTCCCCCATAAGTTATAAGAATGGTTGTAAACTACTCACTGAAAGCGGCATGAACACGTCAAAGTGACCTGCTCTCAAATTTCTAGTGAGAGGTGGCCGTCCTGCTCCCGACAAGGGTGCCCTTGCCTCTGGTCCGGAATCAAATTAAATCAAGCTATGAATCCCGGGGATCCCATGAATTTCCCCCCTTTTCATCAACCAGGGGTTGTTGAATCAACTGGGTTCCCCACAACTGGTCAGAGCCTTAATCTACTTACCATAGGTGGTCGCGGAAGTGGTGACGTCACTCGTACGCTAAGTCTGCCAAGCCAATTCACAATTGCGTACATTCTCATATTACCCCCTGAGTTCCCCCCCCCCCTCCACCCCCTCCATCTTTAAGGCGCCATACCTGGGCGTTCAAGCCAACTCTCTTGGTTCATGGCTCCTCTGGCACTAAGTTACCCCCAGCTATACCAGCCAACTCTCTTGGTCTGTACCATGGCTCCTCCTCTGCACCAAGCCCAGTTACCACCAGCTATACCCACGCCCTCGCCTGGTGCTCCGCAACGAGCTGCACTCCCTCCGACTCCAAACGCCGCATGGCGCGGAAGGCCTGGGGATGGATCGCTGCACCAGGTGGGATGGATGTAAACCTCCATTTGCTACTAAAGACCCCTGGGAAAACAAAATGGTGCCCAGTAGTGATAGATTCCCTTTAAAACCAACAGGGGAAAATAAAAATATTATTAAGCAAATAGATGTAAATCCCGACTTAGGCACTTGATAAACCACCTGGCTCAAAAAATATCCATCCAGAGTGTGACTTTTTAGGGCTATGATGTCATTCACATGGGGGACGTGTCCAACCATTCCGGGTCGTTTTGCCTCAGACATGGGCATGGGAACCTGAGTGGCGGACATGAAGGGTTGGTTCCCATTTTGAAATGGGGGGTGGGGAGATGGGCCGGCAGCAGCAGCTTAACTTCTACCTCATAGCTTCCCTTGACACATTTTGCGTGGACATCATCTTCATGGAGGATGTTGCTCAAGCATCTTGGACGGCATTTCCCACTTGCGAGGCGGGTGAACGAAAGCTAGCCTGGCCAAACCGACGACATGAACGGCTCAGTCCGAAATGAACGTCTAGAAATGTCTAGAAAGACAGGTTCCCCAGCTGCAAACATGTGGACGAGATTATGGGGAATACGCGCGTGCCGGGGGCGGAACAGAGGGAACAGAGGGGGATTTGGTCTTGCGAATCGGGCTTTTTACACCCTCCCCCCCGCCCTCCCCCCCCAATCCCTGATTAGATCTGGTATCACGGGAAGCTCAGCCTCTAAAAGAAGCTAAAGCTTAGACAACTCCTGCTAGCACAAGCTTGCATTCGTGATTAAAATTCAGAAGAAGCCGAAACGCGGATTTCGGGTCGGTGCTTTCCATGTTAATGAAAACAAAATCAATCGTTTCCCAGTGGTATTGGCATCGCAGAAGTGGAACACATGGCAAAGGCGCCAAGCTGGGCTTTTGAGTGGTACCCTTTTGAGCATTGAACTCTTCAAGAGAGATGCCAAAGTGACACAGAGAAGGCCACTGTTGGTTTTGAGGGAAGGGAGTGTGGACAGAGTTCCGGAAAAACAAAATCAGCCTTTCCCACCGACCAAACATATGTTTCAAGTTCTGGTCCATATGCAGTGAACCTTAACATGTAGGGCAATATGTTTCACGAGATCCCAGGAATGGGTAGGAATGTAGGGCTGATTGCCTTTTTGAACTGGCTCCAAGGGCCGAATTTCGACTTGTTCAGCCTGACTCCTCAAAAACCGGAACCTTTGATGTTTTCGGGCAGACAAAATGCACACCCAGCGCCCGGTAAAAGCGCCCCACCCCGCGCTCCCCCCCCCCCCCCCCCCCAAAGCCCCGCCCGCACGAGCCTCCGGCGCGGTGCGGAAGGCCAGCACCGAGGCGTTGGCGTTGGGCAGCGACTGGGGTCGGATCGGGAGCCAGTGGGCACGGCCAACAGGCGGGAACGGGGGGGTGGAAGGGGGGCGGGGAGGGGAAGGGGGGCGGGGAGGGGAAGGGGGGGAAGGGAGGGGGGGGAGGTGGGTGGGGTGATGGGAACCATGGGGAAGCTTTGGATGGCCGAACTTAGAAAGTAGCTTAGGAGGGGAAGGGAGGGGGGGAAGGAGGGGGAAGGGAAAGGAAAGGGGTCAAAATCTCTGCAACCAGGGGTATTCTGAATCAACTTCTTGGGGAGGTTGCCCCCAATACATGTGTGTGGCTTCTTTGACTTTGTTCCAGACAAGGGGAGCAGAGCAAGCAAAACATGTTGAAGCAACAGCCGCTGGATTCTGATTGAAAAGGAATCCAAAGGGAGGGCATTTCAACCGTTTGGTGGGTGCATGTTTGAACAATTGGTCCCGCCCTGGAACAGTCTCAAAGCCAGGGAACTGAAGCTCGGAAACAGAAGAGCTGGAAGCGCTGGGAGCTCATAAAGACACGGACTACGTGCAAATTATGACGTGGGAATCCAGTCAAAGAGTTCAAAAATGCCATGGGCTCATATGTGCATCCATCCAAATCATACAATCAGCCCAGATCCACTGGGAGCTTTTCCCCATCCGTCAAGAAGACACGAGGGCTCTGCTCACTTTGGGCAAGATGTGTCAAAGGCTGCAGACTTCCAAGAGCTGTTCTTGAATAGGCATGGCCTTTCTTGCGCGCAAGTGTTGAGTGAGCAACCCAGCTACTCATACTGTTGGCAAAAACTCGCACCAGTTGGGAAGGATGACGTCCTACGAAAACTGCAACTGGAGCCACAGCACTTCGAAATGCAGAGTTGACGAACTTTCAACTCGGCCGCCATCGCTCCCCCCTGCCAAAATAGGCCTCAACCACCGCGTCCAACGCGCGCTTCACCTGGCATTGCAAAGATGAGACGCAGCAACCGAGCCCACGGAACTTGGCGCAGAGCTGTAGAAAGGGTGCCACGGTGAAGATTTATTGTCGTGCGAATCACGCCACGGTCGAATGATGCTTGGGTTCCTGGGCAAATTGCGACAGTTCTCCAAATGAAACGGAGGAATCCCCTATCAACGGACCTTTATCATGGGTAGTACCCTCCCACAAACGCGTGTGTTGGTACAAGGAAGTGGCTCGTCTTTCTTTTGAGGTTGGACCTCCCCCACCAAAATGGTGGTTGTCCTGCTGGTGTCCCTTTAAAACCAACCAAAAGAGGGTTCCCCAAAAACAGATGAGCCACCTATCATGAACCTTTGTGGGAACTTCTGAAAACTCCATAAATATTCGTGTGGCGACTTCGGATTTCTCCGGACGATGCGAGCGAACACCCGTTGCAAGGGTTTCAAGTGCTTGTTTTAAACCAAACAAGTGAAAGGAAAGAAAGATGAGTCTATTGGGGTGCTATGGGCAATCATTAATGTATGTTGATCGGGTACTCAGGGACATGCCTGATCAATTTACAAATTATATTGAGCTTCAAGAAACTCCCCAGTAATTAAAATTGAAGCCTAGGGGAACATGACCTTTGCATCACCCTTCAATTAACATCTCTGCGCACCCTCACAACTAAGCCACCCCCGATTCATTGTGGACATTTAGCATACTACTTTGCCCAAGTGAGGGTCTTTTGCTAGCGGGGTTCTTTGCCTTGTCAAGAGCCTAGCATAGTACTTTGCCGTGCTGTGCTAGCAGGGTACGTACGTTGCCTTGTCGAGAGCCTTGCCCTAGCAGGGTACGTTGCCTTGTCGAAAGCCTATCATACTACTTTGCCCAATTGGGTGTCTTTGGGCTAGCAGCGTGGGAGACCAAGCAGGGCACTATTTTCTTTGAACAAGCTTCCCATTAGTGTTTGACTGTTCATACTGTTGGCGATAGTTTCGTAGCTTCCTTGTGCCGGATCTGCAAAAAGCAACAAAATAGGATCATCAGGCAGCCTTCAGAACTATTTGTTTGCTGCCAAAGGACTTCGGCACCCCCCAATTAATGATAAATTTATGTTTGTCTCAGCGCATTTCAATGTTGCCAGGGGCTTCCTGGGACGGAGGCGTAGATCGAGCAGGGGACTTGTTGATACTGCTTTCTGGGTTTGATTTGATTTGACCAAGTTTCCTACCAGCTTTCAAGTGTTTTCATAGTCGCAGCTTTCCTGTTCCTCATTTGCCCAGGCTGCAGGCCTCGCAAACCTTTGACTTTGCCTTGTCTGTCCCCTCGGGCAAAAACTTCTGAAGGGACGGCTGCCGGTCACCAGCAAACAGCCGTCGAATCTCGTGATAGGACGCACCCGGACAACTTTCCCATCCATGCTGATCGTCGGCATGTTCGGATTTTCGGTGCGCGCTGTACTCATAATTGTCCCCTTTTCCGGGCTCGGCTTCAAAGAAGACAATGTCGTGTATATCGTCCCCGTGAGAGTGCGAAACAGGCGAAACAGGACCTGCTCATCTTTCTACAGTTTGGCTGCCGCGAGGATTCCTTTCAGGGCAGGAGAGTCGGTTAGGGCTTGATCATCAGTTGGTGTAGCACGCGACAAAGAAGGCGTCTCCTTCAACCAAATAGCATTCGCCATGTTGGTGTTCCAGCCCATCGCCTCAAGCGCAGATGCTTTTCAGACCAAATTCTCTACGCAGACCCCAGCCATGATGATTGCGGATCAGAAGGGTAGAAGTGAAATCCTTGGCCCCAGCTACAACTTATAGAGCATAACCTATGGTTGACCATGAAAAAACAAGTATGCTCCGTCAGAAGGAGAGAAGTGAAATCCCTGGCAGTTGTATCCATCTGTACAACCCTTGGTTGAACGCTTAAGTCTGAGCCGTCTATGCCACAGCTCAACAGTCTCGCCTCCTCAACGGGGAGGGGCCGGCAGGCGGCCTCCTCACCTGGTGGCGTTGCTTGCCTTTGGGTTTCACCAAGCGCGTCGTAGGAAAATGGCCTTTGCTTTGACCCACCATAACGAAGCACCTTCAAAGGGAAACACGTGGGACTTGGAGCGGACCTGGAAATGAGACCTTAGGCTTTTCTGTGGTCTCTGGGCTCTTTAAACAGTTCAGGTGTAGCTTGGGGCAATATCCAACTTGGGTGCTCTTTGACCAAAAAATGACCCTTCACCAGCAAAGGCAGACATACACTTGCCCGTGCGCCTGTTCGCTTCCGGAAGCTCCCAATAACCCTTGTACAAGGCCGGATTCGCACCCATTCTGCGGATATGCGGAAGTTTGTGGGGTTCCGGAATGGTTGGGAATAGCCTCTACCAGCGGCCATTGACTTCTTGTAGGGAATGATTCGGAGGGTCATGCCCACGCATTTCACATGAAACAACAAACGGGGCCTGTTTGCTTGCTCACCGGCAGACCGTGGAGCCTTCATTTCTGGAATTTTGAGTGAGCACCTTGCAGGTTCCATGTTCGTTTGGGGGACGAAGATTGGATCCATTCATGAATTGGGTGTCCTTTGTGACGCAAAGCGGCAAAATCTACCAGGGCAAGGCAGAGCTTCGCTGTAGCCTGAGGGAACCCCTTCTTTACTTCTTTCACACCAAGAGATGATTTCGAAACCAAGACAATAAACAATAAAAATAAAACTCTCAAACAGAACTCCGGCCATGCATCCTCACCCAGGGAAAAATCCAGGGGCCCAGGGCTCCTGATTTGTTATCAGCTATGACCCAACCAAAAGAAGCCTCACTCTCAAAATGGTTCAAAACAAGTGATGGTTAAGCCCTCCCCCAAAATAGACCATAAGGACTCCTACCAGTTACACCTTCTCCCCCCCTTTCCCCTGGCAAAGCGGAAGGAGCGAGCTTCCGAGGCCAGCACAGCAAAACCTGGGCGCCAGGTTGGCCGCTGCAGTTTCCGTCTGGAACCCACAGACTCCACTCACCCTCCCCCCTCGATTTGCTCTCATCAATCTGGGCAAATTCCAGAACTCCCGAAACGGGAAGTGGCTCCTTAAGAGTTTCCAGATTGATAGAACTCCGCCTGTCGGTTGCGTGCAGCCCCAATGCAAGGATGCGTGGCCATCTCTGGCAACTGCGAGTAAGAAGGCGTTTGACCTTGGCACATGTGAGCCACAAAGTAACATTGGCATTGGCTCACAAGGATTTGGATCCTCCATATCAACTGAAAAATATAGTATTCAACATGGCCACAACCGATCCTTGAGCAAAAACATGAGTGTTCATGGGCGAGACTTAGACCTGCAAAACAGTTGCCGTTATTCTGTTCGAAATGAAAACTGGCGAACCTCAAGAAGTCGAAACGCCAAGATAAATCTGGCAATACTTCATTCGACTCAGCCAAAAACAAGTCTATCCTTTCAGCAACCCACCCAGTGATTTCAAAAAACTAAAGGGGCCAACAAAAAAAAGCCTCACCTGCCTTGGGTCGCCCCCAAAAAAACTCGTCGAGGCTTGCCGGGAAGCTCGTAGGTGAACGTGGGCGGCGCCCAGCATGCCTCGCGCCCGCAAGGGCGAGGCCTGGCCAAGAGGAAGGTGATCAACGACCCCCAAGCAACTCGTCGACCCCGGATGAATCAACCCAAATAGTGGGCGGTCCCCTCCAAGAGTGGGGGTGTTCCCCTCTAATAGAGGGTTCCCCTCCAATAGAGGGGGTGTGTTCCCCTCCAACCCGAGAATAGCAATCCCTGGAGAGAGGGGTGCATGGCCATCACCTATCCACCTTAATTAAAAGGGTATTTGGACCATGGCGCATGCAAGCTTGCAAGCCCCGCAACACAACACACTGCCAACTGCGTCACCGCAAGAACATGGCCAATGATAGACCATGACACATATGGGTTTGTCTTACAATATGGGAACATCAAAATTGTCAACGGATTCTTCACTTCAAAACCAACCACGAGGAGTTCAAACAAAGACACACGGGTCTTTCTCAAAATCCCCCCCCCCCTCCCCAACCCCCCGCGTTCCTCTTGGTTTCCCTTTAAACCAGCCCAAATACATGCTACCCTCAAACACAGCCAACCCCATGTGAACTTCCAAGTCATCCCAACACGCGCCTGCAGCACTGCTGGGCCCAAGCACTCTGGCTGCCCAAGGGGTCGTCGAGCCAGCAGGTCTCACGGGCGCCCAATGTCCCATCCCGCGGTCATTGGAAACCAAGGGAAAATGTACAGGAAACGTGGAACATACCCAACAAAAACAAGGCTGTCCTGTAGAAGTTCCGGTTTCTTGGACACTTGGCTACAACAATGGCTACAACTTCTTGCTAAGTTGGCTGAACATCCAAGGTAAGCTACTATAGTCGTCAACTCCTTTTTCCTCGTACAGGGTGGTTCCAGTCGATGGGTGTCATTTTCTGCCAACCCGTTGTGTTTTACAATGAGGCCGTCACAGAACAAGGGTCCCCCACGGACCTCCTTTGCATAGACTTACTTTTGGTTTAACTAGTTGGGATTTCACTAGTCCTGATCCCGCAAACACGGCTGGATGGCCCGGGAAAATTATCGAACCAGCGTGGTTTCACTTTTGGGTTCCCCATCTATTTACCAAGTGTCCAATCCGGCAAGGACGCCTAGAGCTGCCTAGGGATTCCGGAGTCTGTGGGCGCGCCGCATGGGGCGGGCTTTGGTGGGCCTTCAAACGGAAAAGGGACTCTTTTCAGGTTTAAAGGCAAGCCAAAAGGAAAACCGCCATTCCTGTTTTTATAGTCAAAGGGCACCCTTTTTCGGGGGTCGACATTTTTTGGCGAGCCCCCCCAAACACAAAGGATCGGGGTGCCTGAGCTGGGTTCATGTGAATTCCGGACCCGAGAATCATCGCCGCCCTTGACTAGGGCCTCGGCTTGGATGGGGAAACGCCCGAAAGTGCACTGGTACTCCCCCGTAAGTACGGAAGGAATCAAAAGTGGGTCCCCAGTTGAATTTCAAAACCGCCCACAAATATATAAACTCCTAGTCGGGGATCCTTGGGTGGACATCATTTACACTGGGGCTTTGATGTACGCCAACGCAGCTTTTTTAGCCAGTCAAACCCCGCCAAACCATCTGCGCCTCCACCTCGGTGTCATCTTCGTCGGCAAGCGACAACCTGGATCTCGACATGGTTGGCAGAATGTTGCAAAACAAGTGAGCCCCCCCCCCCCCGATTTCGCAGGACATTTAGACCGCCTCAATGTGAACTTGTTTCACATGTTTTTCCTTTTTCTTCGGTGGGTTCTAAGGTTGATCCAATTTTCGGCAGCCGATTTGTCACGCGATAGCCAACCCGAAGCCAAACCTAAACCACTTCCGCCAAGGTAAACGGGGGCACCAAAACCCGGGCACGGCAACAGTGGCAGGAGCACAGATTGGAGCCACGCAGACAGCCGCGGCACACGAACGCGCAACGGCTGACAAGCGTCCTGAAAGAAACCAAAAAGCAACAACGCAAGCCCTACATTTGCATTCAAACAAGCCAGGGCACAAGGGCTGCTTGTAAAAACACCCGAAGCCTTCGCCCACCAATAAACCCACTGTCAGAGAGTAGGAATAGGGCTAGTTTAATTGTTTCACCGGTAGTTTAGGGTGGGTGTCGGGTGGGGTTTGGGGGGAGGGGAGGGTAGGAGGGAGAGGGCTTTGGGTTGGTTTAGGGTGGGGTTGGCTTAGGGAGCTATGTAGGGGCTGCCATTCGCGTTTCAAACACAAGGCGTCGTTTTATGGGCCAGGCAAACGGACCAAGGCCTGTCCAAAGTTGGCTGACCTCTCCGCGCCCTGGCAAAAGGGTTCCCCTACATTTGTCCTGGTGGTTTGTCATGCATCACCTTGGTCCCCCTTCAAAGTGAGTTTCTTTCGTTTCGCCTACGGGGTGATGGTTAGAGAGGAAGACCCCCGTGACAACCGGCGCAAACACATAAAGCTAGCCCCCCCATTTCGGGGCTTGGGATTCGAATCCTTGGAAAGGTCCCTCAAGGAACCTTCTGAAGCCGGTTGGCCAAGGCCCCCTCCGTAGGAAACCCAAGGCCCTCCCGACGGAAAAACCTCAAAGGAACTTGATCGAACCTGTGGGGATGCGGGTCCGAGTGTGCCTCTCTTGATCCACACACACACACACACACACACACTCGGGCAGGCATGTTTCTACCCGCAAATAGACTCGCATGGAACTCCGACACCTGAAGAGGCCGGTGCCGTTTCAACCGTTCCTTTCGGATTCAGCAAAGGGGGCGCACCGTGTCCCGACATCGGGTTTCCACATCCCCAAAGCACCTCCAATGCAGCGCCGCCGCAAGAAGCAGCTTGCCCATCAGCCGCGTGCCCATCCTCACGTGGCAAACGTTGCGGGCTCCCTCCCTTCGAAGGCCGAAGGCGAACCCCGGAAATGACCATCTACAATTGGGGCAAGTTGACCAACACTCACATAAGTGTTTCTCAAAAAGGTGGACCCCCCCCCCTTTCCAAAGGGACCCAAAAGGAAACAAGCCACCATTTGGGCAGAATCCTTCAGTGTTACATAGGGCCTGCGATTCAAGCGCCCTAGATCTCCAACTTGGGCCTTCCGAAACGCCATCATTGGCCAAGCCGAGGCTGGTTTGCATCAAGTGCAGAGCTCAGCTTGGCCCACCTCCTGGGTGCCCCAAAAATCAGATCGGAGTCTGCTTCGTATTGTTTTGTTTGAGATCCGTCGGGCGGGTTTCACACACACACACACATGATTAGGTCTACCAAAGGAACAAACCTGGGCGGGGGTCATACGTGTCTACATATATGTATATATATATATAGAGAGTCTACCCTGCATAAAATAAGTTTGGAGACCCCAGCCAGCTTCATGGTTTCGTGCACAAGCGCTGCCGTTCCGCAACGACGTGTGAAATTTGGATCAGGCTGGAGGCTAAGCCCCGACTTTCAACCAGCCCGCAACCGCTACACAGGGGACTTGGGTCTTTGGCCAAATTTCCAAATTTTGAACCACTTAGATGGGTTCCTGAGAGTTCACCCTGTCGTTAGCGGGATATGTATATATATATTTCGTTCTGTCCGAAGTCCCGCATTCATCAACTACTATTTCCTTTCGGAACCTCAAGTTCAATCGTTTGGATTGCCTCTGAACTGACCATCTTGTTTCTCTGGTTGCTCATGCGCCCAAAAGAAATCTAGGATCTGCTGCGGTCAAAACAAAAATGTATTCCGAGCAATTGTACGTCCCAGCTGGCAAAGGTGATCGAGATCTCAAATGGCAACCAGGCGAGGCCGTTATCCCAACCACAACCTCCCCCTCCGAAGTCCGACAAGGCCATATCAAGGGGGGTGGGCAGGTTGGGAACCAGCCAACCAAGCAAGCAAACAAACAACCAAGCAACAAACCAACCAATCAACCTTAACACATACCTAAACCAACTCACAAACTGTTGACTTTGCTTGGATGCTCAGCTTTTGCCCCTGGTCCATTTTGTGAAGCAAATGCGAAATCATTTGATGAAGACACTGGGAATCCCAGTCAATCGCTCTTAACCCCACCATCAACCGCCTTCCACCCCCGCACCCTCACCCCTCTCCACCCCACCCAACCCTTCACCCCCCAAAATCGTCGTTGCCCCTCCCGAAACCCGAAATCCGAAATGCCTCGCGGATCCCCCGCCGGAGGATCATGCGCCTCGGTTCAAAGCTTCCCTTGCACAAAACGAGGCAACCCCAGGCCACTTGGGAGGGACCGCAAGGAACTGTGAGTCTTTTGGTTTTCTCAAAGTTAATGCTCCTTGGGTGTCCTTTTTGGGTCTCTGGGTGGCGTCCCCTGTCCTGCAGAGTGCGGCCTTTGAGATGAATCTGCTTGAGTAGCACCCTTGTCTCTGTTGCGGGAAAAACCGGAGCACTGGAAATGGAGAAGTTGCCCCTAAAAGGATCCCTGGAAATACAAAGGATCCTTTGGAAAAGCAAAAAGGTACCCTTTGGGAAGTTGGATTATTCTTGCAGGGGACATTGTTTGGATGGTCTCAGACTTCTATTGGTCAGGCCTCGGCTTTGCAGTATTTGCTTTTGTTGGGACAGTTCCAGCCCTTTTTCCAAACTGTCCCAAAAAAGCCCATGGAAAAGGACATCACCTTGAACATCTAATTGAAATCCCCTTTCGAAAGGGGCCTAAGTGAAATACGGCTGAAGCTAGAGATGCTGCTGGCATTCTTTCCTTGTTGAGTTCAATTTAATTCAGCCCTTTGAGCACCCCGGAAGTGATCCGTTCCCCTGGATCCAAGGCTCCCACACGCCCATGGCCCGTGGAAAGCCGAAGGCACAGTCGCTGGATGCATCCCTCACTCACTTGGCTTGCTGATTTTGGGGTTCGGTTTTCTTGACGGCCGAAGTTGTCCGCGGTCAATGCGGCTGGTGCAAACATGAAGCAAGAACAAGAGCGAGTGTGTTCTTGGGGCTCGGGGGTTCCCTCTTCTTCAGGTTGGTTTAAAGGAAAACCAAAAGGACATCACGGATCTTAGAACCTTTACTGATGTTTTTGCTTTCCGAAGTGAGATCTTCAAGACTTGAAAGATGCGATGGCTGTTGGTTCGGGGGGTACGACAAACTTAGCCGGCCTGTTGACCATGAATCTTATGCTTGTTAAATGTTAAACCCTGAGATCTTGGGCCACTTTGGTCGAAGGTTAGGGAGTACCATCCCTATTTGGCTTCAAATGGGGTTGCAACTCCCCCAAGCCACCGATCCAAACCGAAGCGTGTACCTATGGGTCCGCCTTTTTGTTGAAGGTACCCTTTTTTGGGGGTTGCTTTACAAGGCGAAGGCCACCATTTTGGATGGTGGTCTGCCCTAAAAATGTCTTCTCCTAAAAAAGTATTCCCCTAAAAGCAAGACGCACCAGTATAGAAGTGTATGTGCCAGATTACCTGCTCAAGAGCCACGTGAGGCGCTTGGATCAAAGCAGGTCCCGCTCTCTGTCCGGACCGCGGGATGTGACTGCGGGGGACATCCTACCCCCAGCGGTGGCTACTGCCCCGTGGCTGCCACAGCCAACTAAAAGCGGGATTCCCCCCTTGTAAATGGTAGTGTTCCTTTAGTTAGTGGAAAAAGCCATGTTTCAAATGGGCAAAATGTATCTTTTAAGGAGCCCTGCAAAGTGGGTTTCCAATTGCAACCAGTGGAGTCCGCCCTTGCACGCTTCCTGATCTGATGGTCAGCTTAGCCTCTGGTTAAGGCAAATCCGAATCCACCAATCCAAACCACCAGTTAGCGGTTACCTGAGATGGGTTTCCCTAAACATTCCAGCCAAAAACACCAGGCGCTGGCTCATGAAGTTTCCAGTTGGGCCGTGTGGGTCACTCGTTGCTGCCCTTCTGCTGATACATATGGACTCCAAAGAACGTGTCCAGAGGAACCTCTCCTTTTTCCGGACATCCCGTTTTGTGGGTTCCATGCTAATCCGCAGGAGAGTCACATCACGTTGCTCCAGTCGCCACGCTGCGCCGCTTTTTTGCTCGTGCAACGAGCACGAGGACTTCCTCCCAGCGATAATTGATTCGTACAGGAACTTGCCGAATGGTCCTCAAGTTCAAGAAAATAACCAGTTGATTCATCACAAACAAACAAAAAAGCCACACAGTATGGTAAATCAAAGGGTTTTCCCTTGTTCCTGACCTTCGACATGGCATGTTGATCTCGTCTCCTGGTTGCTGCTTTAAGGGCTGCATGGAGCCGATTCTTTCTTGATCCAGGGGGGGCCCTTGGTGGGATTTGCAAATGAAATTGCACACCCAGCTTGGAGGGTGTTCCAAACGTTTGAGACTCGACGGTTTAAAGACCAAACCAAACCAGCCCTAAACCAACCCTAAAGCAAGCCTAACCCACCCAAACCCTGAACCAAACATAGACGGACGCTAAACCAACCCTACCCAAGTGAAGTGACAGCCTTTTGGAGCGTTCTGAGGTCCCACAGGCTTCGGACTCCGCGCAATCGGCTCACGGATTCGCTTCAGGCGTTTGTCATCTTCGCTTCCTGGATGACCTGGCGGTGCAAAAGGGTGATTCCCAAAAAACATTGCACGTACAACCAGCCATAAACCATCGGTGCCTGCGCCAAGTGCTATATATTCGCCAAGCTGAATTATGGGATCCATAAGCCAGGGATCTCACC
>CAUJNA010003660.1:522642-550142 GCA_963377175.1 Effrenium voratum | reverse complement strand
CCTGCGAGCATAAGGCGAGTGATGCTTGATGTTCAAAAATCCGACCCGCCATCCAACCTTCACATGTTGCTCTTTACTCGTTTGATTTACCCACTCCCAGATCTTTGAAGGGAGGGAGACATGGTGCAAGCTCACTCTAAACTAATCAACCCTCAACTAACCCTAAACAAACACTTCTAGAACCTGGAACATTTATCCGTGTTGCAAAACAAGAGTCCCAGGCTCGAATCCCCCTGCCGGCTCTTTGCTGGTTTGGGTTTCCTGCCTCCTTTTGCCGAAAATCTGGAAAAACTCTGTTTTTTTTTGCGTCCTCTTTGCGAAAACGCTGGAAAACCGCGTTTTTTTGCGGGCAAATACTGGGGAGCAAAGGGGAAATGCAAGGAAGTGCAAGGAAATGAGGGGAGGAAATAGGAAGTCGACATGACGGGAAAGCAAGGGGAAATTAAAGGGAAACAAAGGGGAACTGAAAGGGACGTAAACGGGACAGAAATGAAAACAAGGGGAGTGCAGGGGGAATGAAATGGAAACAAAGGACAAGGAAACCAATCGACACGACGGGAGATGTAGGGAAATGTCTTGCAACGAAAGAACGGGACATACATGGAAAATGAAGCGGACATACCAAAAAAATGACAGGGACATGAAGGGGGAGTTGAAAGGAATGGAGAAAGACAGAGAGAGGGAGAGAGAGAGAGAGAGAGAGAGAGAGAGAAAGACAGAGAGAGAGAGAGGGAGATTGAGGAGAGAGGGGCCTCGGGGGATGGGGAGGATGGGGAGCAAAGGGAGGGAGAGAGGACGACGGAACACACTGGGGAGGAGACAAGAGAGAGAGGAAGAAGGAGAACAGGGAGAGGACAATGTCGGCGGACTGAGCCGGAGGCTCTAAAGTACATATAGATGCACATATACCAGTATATGCGTATATATATATATATGTACACGTGTAAATGGCTACTCATCCATTTAGCGCAAGCATACGGTACAAGTACTGGCATAACACATTGGCACCTTAAAAGTGAAAGATCCCCTCTAAATGAGTTGTTCCCCCTATTCATCAACCATTGACTCCCATTCCGTACTAATATTGAATCGATTCAACAATCTAAAGTTGACGTTGTTGGTTCCGGAACCAAACCACTAAAATTGCCTGTGGGGCTTTAGGAAGGCCAAAAGGAATCCGCTACCCATCGACCCTTCGGCCTTCTGCTTGGCTGCGCTGTTCGCGCCAAGCTCGCCCCGTTGCTCTCGCCAAGCAGCGTCCCCACTCGTCCGCCCCACCTGCAACAAGAATCATTCCGCTTCTCGCAAGCAGAAGACTGGGGGTCCCCAACCCGCCCATCCACCCCGCCCTTCCCATCCCGTCCCAACCCATCCCGTCCCAGCCCGTGCCATGCCATCCCATTCTATCCTGCTGGGGAACTTACTATACTTCTGAAACCTATCTGTGGCAACTGCGAAAAGTTGACCACACATTCGTGTCCCCCAGTTTACCCCTTCAATTTGAAAGTTGGAACAACGAAAATGTTGATCGAAGCAGAATGTGGGAAAACTCACCCCCCATCCACCCCCCACCACCCCTCCCCCCCCCCCCCCCCGCGCTCCTCCTCCTCCGCCTTGGCGCCGCTTTGGGCGGCCGCCAGCTGCGTCTGCTCCGCCGCGCCCCGCGACGCCAGCTGCGCGCGCCGCGCCTCCGCGGCCGCTGCCGGCAGCCTCCAAGCGGCGAGGGCGAGGAGGCGGGGCCCGGCGGAGGCGGGGAGGCCAGTGGTGTTCCAAGGGGCTTCAGGTTCTCTCTTCTTCGAGGGGAGGAGGGCCAAGGAGTTGAAGCCCCTTTTTTGTTGAGTGAACCCTTTTTGTTCCAAGGAGATTTGGGTTTTCTTCTTCAAGGGCTATCAAATAGTATGTGTATTGACCTCCTTTCGGCCACTTTGGGCAGCCATTTGGGGGCCGCTAGTCCACTTGAGTGACTTTCTTTGAGGAAGCCCCTGGGAGTGGTTGAAAGGGACACCATGGGAGAACCCTTGATTGTTTTAAGCCATGATCGAAAACGGCGGTGCCATAGTGGCGACGTACCATCCTGGTTTTGATGGCGCTGGTCGCTCCAACTAATGGTAGCAGACGATTAGTAAACCCCCCCCGATTAAAGGTTTCCCCTTTTCCCCCCCAGGTTCCAACCAACACTAAAGTAAAGGGCCAGCAAGATTCTCCCAAAAAACCCTACCCAATAATTTTTGAGCTCTCCCCAAAACCCCCCCCGATTAAAGGTCCCCCCGCCCCACACCTTGCCCAAAAAAAGCAAGCAAACAAAGCAGCAACTATTTTTCTCTCAGCAAAAAAACAGGGCCACCAAACCATAGATTTCTTTACATGTCCTTGTTTCAAAAAACATGTTTTTCAAGGTCACAAAGGACACCCCCCTTCAAGGGCCAGCCCCCCCATAATAACCAAAACCCCCCCTGATTAATCAGGGTGTTCCCAGCCCCTTGCCCACAAAAACAATGGTGCTTCTGTGCTTTTGAAAAGGGCTCCCCTTTAAACAGCTCCAGCAGACTTGCCCCAAACATTCCTGGTTTCTGCAAAAAAACAGGGCCACCAAACCATAGATTTCTTTACATGTCCTTGTTTCAAAAAACATGTTTTTCAAGGTCACAAAGGACACCCCCCTTCAAGGGCCAGCCCCCCCATAATAACCAAAACCCCCCCTGATTAATCAGGGTGTTCCCAGCCCCTTGCCCACAAAAACAATGGTGCTTCTGTGCTTTTGAAAAGGGCTCCCCTTTAAACAGCTCCAGCAGACTTGCCCCAAACATTCCTGGTTTCTGCAAAAAAACAGGGCCACCAAACCATAGATTTCTTTACATGTCCTTGTTTCAAAAAACATGTTTTTCAAGGTCACAAAGGACACCCCCCTTCAAGGGCCAGCCCCCCCATAATAACCAAAACCCCCCCTGATTAATCAGGGTGTTCCCAGCCCCTTGCCCACAAAAACAATGGTGCTTCTGTGCTTTTGAAAAGGGCTCCCCTTTAAACAGCTCCAGCAGACTTGCCCCAAACATTCCCCCTCAAGAAATTATTAGGGGGGGTCCCCTAAAAGAGCCCCAAAATGTTGCCCCTCCCAAACCTTGTCGACCTTGAAGGGGGGGGGGGGGGGTTTACTAATCAGTTGGCACCATTAGTGAACGAACGATCATTCCAAAAAAAATCCTTGCCGAGCGACTGAGCTCAAACAAGACTCGCAAATTCTCGACGCTGGCCCTTCTTTCAGCGGGTGCCCCGAGCTTATGCTCGTTTCAAGCAAAACGAAAACTGCCAGAAGCGATGGAGTCACAAGAAGGGCGGTCCCGTTGAAACTTGCTGCCCAAAGAATCGAAGGCTATGAGAGGGTTCTGAGGGGGGGGTGCCCTTGAACTACGCCACCCTTTGGTAAGAAAATGCCAACTGGCTCTGCAGGGGTCTGGGAAAATCATTCATTCTCGAACAAAGAGACCTCACACGAGACCATGGTGACTTTCTGCACCATGAAAAATCCAGGGGCTTCGCGTTTTTTGTTTGTTTGTTTTTTTTGGCCCGGGGGAGCTGGTGCCCTGGGGCTGGTGCCACTTGAAACCCTCCGATTCTCGTGCTGAGGCGCTGGGACACGGAGCGGTCCAAGGCAAACTCCGAGAGCGCCGCCACGGTGCGGCTGAGGTCCTGACGCAACGGAGCGATGCAACTTGCGTCCGCCTTGGCCCATGTAGGTCCAAGGCGGAAGAAAGGAATCGGTCCTTAGATGGTGTCCACTACCCCCAGGGGGTTCATGGGATACTATGTAAAGGGTAGAACCCCGTGTTTGCCCTGGGGCAGCGGTTTGGGGGTGGGTTAAGGGTGGAACTCATCATTGATCCTGGGGTGCAGGTAGGTATCGGAAGCCCGCGGAGGCAAAGGTGCGACTGAAAGAATCCAAAGGCGTTGGAAGGGTTTTGGAACGATTCAAGCCAACTCTTCATGTCCATTGCAGCATGCGCCAGCCAGTCAAGCGCTACCTTTGTCCCACGGGAATTGCACAGCGTCAAACACCTGCGGACTTGGGGGTTTATTTCGGTCTCCTCAACATGGCTTTCTCTTTTTCACCTACAAAGCTGGGGGGACCCTTTTCCCCCTGCATGGTAGAGAAAAGGCCGTTCGACCCCCCTTTGTTCCGCCCTGGGGCAAGCTTCTCTGAGACTCGGATCCCTCGGCTCATTGAAAGTTGTCACCAGTTTGGGCTCGCTTAGTAGTTTTGGTCTTTTAATCAAGCCGTTTCTTTGGCAATCCATTCTCAGTCACCCTTTCGGGACCCAGAAATGCACGCTTGAGCTGTTGGGATGACCACCACCATGGCCGCCAAAAATCGGGAAACTAAAGGTCGAGATTCGCCTTGGGCAAGTGAGCATTCAGACCACCCATGTTGGTTGGCCAAGTGAGCAGTTGGACCCATTTTTGGCGGCGGGACTCCCCCCATTCCTGCTCCGTGCAGGCCGTGCGCCGCGTCAAGAGCTCCTCGCGGCGCGATTTGGCGATTTTGCGATTTTGGGGGGTTGGGCGTCTCCGGCTTTAGGAATTTTGCATGCCGGAGCAACAGATGCAAATGTATCCTTTAAGGGTACCCTTTTTAGGGTAATACGGAGGGTACCCTTTTTGAGTTCTTTTCTGAGGGTACCCGTTTTAGTGTCGTTTTAAAGGGAAGCCTCAAGGAAATCAAAAGGGGGGCTTAGGACAGCAAGTAGGAAACTATTTGAAGACTTGCTTTTGTATGTTGTTTTCATTTGGGTGCAATTTGTGCAAGTCCGAAGCTCGTGTTTCTTAGGGAACAAGTTGAAAACCCTGTTCCAGCAACCCTCGAAAGGAATCCTCACAGGGGGGTTGGCGGTATGCTCGAAGGGTATGTTGCTACCAGCTTGCCTACGGGCCGGGGAGGGAAAAGGGGCATCGGCTTCTGGGGAGGCAGCGCGAAGCGCGAAGCCATCTGGAGCTCATAAAATGCCATTGGTACAGCAGAATATTCAGCAAATGCCGTCTCCCCCACCTTTATATGAGAGTTTGGTGAAATGCCTAGTTGTAATTTGGTGAGCGTTCCATATGTCATCAGTAGATGGCAGTTCATATTGACCGTTCTTAATTGAACGTCCTTCACATAAATCATGTGTTCATTTGGGGAAGCTCTACCTAGACACACCCGTCTTGAAACACTATGCGCTTTGAGCTTTTCTTGAACAGGGTCCTGTCTTGTTGGCGAACCGCTCATTCGCTAACAGGTGCGGCCTCTGCTGAGTATCTGCGAGACGGCCCCCTTTTTGGACCCTAGTGCCTTTGTAAAGTTCCTACCAAAAAGGGCCCCTGATTTGGGCAGCCCCGTAGGTCCTTGAGTCATGTTTAAAGCCATTGAAGCAAACCCTGTGGGGTCTCGAGCTCTCCTCGAACTTCTGTGTGTACCTTCTAGTCACGTCCGTCACATGGTCCCGGGCGAAGCCGATGCAGTAGGTCAGCTTCTTGCCCCAGCCCTTCCTCAGCATAAATCCCTGGCAAGCCAGGTGGTTGCCCCCCCTCAACAGGTCTTCCGTTTGCTTCGGCCCCCGAACAAAAATACAAATATGTCCAGTAGTGATAGATTCACTTTAAAACCAACGAGGGAAAATCAAAATATGTTTAAGCAAATTGAAGACACCCATCCATTTGTGAAGGAAATCCTCCTTTTGGGGGACCACTTGAAGCCACCTTCTGCCATGGAGCTCGTACATCAAGGGTGAGTCGAAGGCCGCTTCGCAGGAGTCCAGGTGAATCCATCGCCTCGAAAGCACCCAAAGCTTTGGGACCTGGAAATAAGAACAGACACCTCTGGTGCAAATCGACCCCGGCCCTTACCCGGGCCCCAAACATGTAAATTGACAAGTCGAGGGAAATGTTCACTTGAACAAAAAAAAACAGGCATCCTCAATCTGGAACCCACCAGCTCCTATCCGGGAATGTCGACGAGGCAAAAGGAGGTGCACCTCCCAAAATGATCAGATTCTATGGATGTGTCTCAAAACTGGGGAACCCCCAAGGTCGGGGATCTGTCCTTTGGGTGTCCCTTAAAAAAGAGACGCCCAGAGTAGTCTACTCCAAAAATCAAGCAATGTTGGAGCTCGGTTACATCCTGGACAAAATGTGGGGTTGTCCTTTGAAACCAGCCAACAAGAGGGCCCCTCAAAAGAAGAAACGCCCTAATGGACCAACTTGGGTCTTCTTTCCGGCTGTTTTAATACAAAAGGCACAGCAAAGGAAAAAACACAATCTTTGGAGCGTCCCTATTTTTGAGACAAGTGCAAATCGAGTCGTGGTTGGCCTTCCATGCCCGTGCAAAAGTAAGCAAGCGTTAAAAGGCCCGGCATGTCAACTGAAGGCGGGACATATTAAGCCTCGTTTGTTTCTGAACACTTACCCAGTTCGAGTTCCTCCCAAAGATCGTCCCCACCTTCAGGAGGATGAGGAGCTAGGGGGCGTCCAGAATCTTGCCGTCTTCCCAAAAAAGGCCACCCTCCCCCACTCCATCGACTCCAAAGCCAAAACATCCAGCTGACCCTGAGTTCAGAGCCGCCCCTCCATTTTTAGGGCGGGGGATCTCCCAAAAGAAAAAAATAGACCCCCATGAACGGGCGTGTCTCAACATAGGGAGTCCCAAAAATGGGCTTCGGTGTCCCTTGAGCTTCCCTTTGCAACCAGCCAACATCAAGGCCGTTTGAGTGTCCCTTTTTGGCCGAGCGAGACACTGCTCGGAGTCTGAGAAGACCTCCGTCCACACGTGGTCCGTCCAGTCGTGCACGTGGCGGGCTTCGTAACCTCGATGGGTGTGCCGTTTGGAGCATCGAAACCAAAAGGAACCTGGGGATCCGATCCCCGGCAAAAAGAAGCCACCGGCTTTGTCGCTCTCCTTTCGATGGCCCTGGAAGGGAAACCGAAAGGGACTCGAAGGATTTGTCCTCCTGACAAAACCCACAGATGTTCGACCTTAGCAGGTTGTAACCATGGTTAGAACTGGGTAAACTGGGGGTTAGTCCCCTTGTACACGGTTACAACCGAGTTACCAAGCGGCTTGAACCCCAAAAACGTCTTTTCAGGGGGTCCAGACTTTGTTCGGGATCTTCCCAATTTATTTTGTATGAGTTTCCCGTGTGCTCCATCTGATAGAAATAAATCGTGCCATTTCCACAGCTTTTGCTGCTGTCTTGTGAACTGGGCTGGGGCTGGGTCGAAGGAGCTGGGATGGGCCGCGGAAATGGCGGGCTGGCCAGTCTCGCCGACCATCGGTCAGGGGCTTAGGTTTAGGGACGATGAGGGGCTTGTTGGGGCTTGAGGTTTGGATCTTAGGATTCAGGTTTGGATCTTGTGTTTGAGGTTTAGGGTTGAGGGCTTGTGGGGTTAGGGTCTTTGGTAGTCTAGGGTTGTAGGCTTTGCGGTTAGGGTTAAGTTTAAGGTGAGCTTAGGGTTGCTAGCGTTTTACTGTGCGGGTGTAGGTTTAGGCAGCTATGGGCTTCAGGTGTTATTTCCCAAGAGCGACAGCTGGACAGAAACCATCCGGGAGTTTCACAGAAAAGTTCCTGGGAGCTTTTCTGGGATGTCGGGGATACTCCTTGGGTGTATTTAGGTTTGTCTCCAAAAGGGGCAACCCCGAAAATGGTTCCTTAAATGTGGTGAGTCCTTGAGGAGAAGGACGGCACGTCGTCGGAATCTGGCTTCCTTGTCACGCCATATGACCCAGGCAAAGCGTCACCTGTTGCCCCAAAAGGATTTCTGTTGGCCCCTCCCCCATGTTCAACAAGAGAGCAAAATATCAGCTGCTCATGATCAAGACCTGGGCGCCCGGAGTGTGTCCAAGACCTGTAAGACTCGATGGGTGGTTTCGGCCGCACCTGTTTATGGTTGAGACTGTCCACTGCTAAGCATCATTCAATCAGCTTCGGTTGCGGCTTTTTTGCCCCCTTCTGGAAACCATCCAAAAGCCCCCGTTCCCTTTAACACCCGCCAAAACGGGGATCCCTGAAAAACACTCTCAGTGTGGAGTTTGAACGGGGTCAAATTGGTCAAACAGAAACGGCAGAACAAGCTCAAACAATGCCACAAGGATGCCAACCATGGCAAATAAGGCCAAGCAAGGCCCAAATAGGCAAAATAATGCCGAATGAAGCCAAATGAGGCCAATTCTGCAAAACAAACAAAATAAAGCCAAGTGCGGCAAACTAAGGCCAAAGAGTGGACTTGGGGTGATCCCGATTTGCCATTTCCGCCTGGTCAGGCCGAGAAGCCCAGAGCACGGCAAAGCAGCGTGAAGCAATTGGCCCACTCGCCGCAGCGGCCAGTGCGAGTTTCCAGCAGCTTGGCAGGATCGTTGTAGCCTCGTTTCGCCGGATACGAGTCGGTGGCTCCCAGACTTGATGAGAGGGCTGCTACATCTGCGAAGAGGGGTTCTACGTATGCACAAATACAAATGCAAAACCTTTCCGCGATACCCCAGTGGAATTCCCATGCACGTGACTGCATGGTCGCTTTGCAGGGGATCCTTCGGCCACTCAAAGAGAGTGTTATTAATAACCCACTAGAATATCCCACAACCATGCACAAGTGTGCAAAGAAACGCATTGTACATGTGTTTGTGTGTGTGTGTGCGTCGTACAAGTTGGAGGGTCTCCTATTTAAGAAACACCCACATTTCCCGTGTAACAGTTCCACAAATAGGGGACCCCCAATGGTGGTCATGTGTCCAACAATCGCAACAACCGTAACAATAGCACCAACAGGAAAATTATTTGTTGAGAGGTGTCCGAGCTTCCACTAAGCTCCTCTCTTCTTTCGGAACCACGGCAACAAAAGCAATGTGGATATTCAATCAGCTTGAGCTCTAGGGCTTCAACGGGACTAACCCAAGCTACCCAAGTTATCCAGTTATAACAATCAGAACCTACATCACGTTTGAACTTCCCAAGTAACCCCAGTTACCACGGTCATAAACGCAGAGTAAACCAAACGCATGCAAAAATGCGGAAATCCGGCGCTCGCATCCCAAGGCCAGGGAATTGGAACCCTTCCAGCTGTAGTCACAATGTCACCCTCGCTTGTTCAATCCGACAGGAGCCCCCCTAAAAACAGATCCATGTCCTTACTATAAAAAAGGAACCCACCCTTTGATTGCGGCCCGGATTGATCCCAGGGTGACATTAGGAAGACGTAGCCGGGCATCCGCCCCACCCCCAAGGCTCCCCCAAACCGCCCCACCCCCCCCGGCACCCCCCCTAAGGCTCCCGGCGGGGGAACCGGGTCTGCTGGCCGCAGGCATTGCACTTCGCCACCTCCACTTTGAAGGCGAGGAAGTGCTGCTCCTCGCGTTTTTGAACGACCGAACCAACCGCTAGTGCCCGTCCACCGATCAGCTTCCCTCCAATTGGTGATTGTGGCTTGGTGGTTTGGTGGTTAAGGGCTTGTTTCCCATTTACATCTACAAGAATCAAGGGTTCAAACCAACCCGTCAGGTGGGCTATTTGGATGGGTGGTTGGGTGGTTAAGTGCTCTTCCATTTGCCCGTCCCCAAAGTTCAGGTAACCCGTCAGGTTGGTTTGGACTGGTGGTTTGGAATTTAAGCCCCTTCCTCCCCCCTCCTCAACCACCGAACCACTAATCCAAACCACGAATTGGAGGGAAGCCGAAAACTGGCTGAGTTCAACCAGTCAGCAAAAGAACAAAACGCCAACCACAAGCAACCAAGCAAAGCAGCAACAGCGGCAGGTCAATTCCCTAAGTGTTTCAAGGTAACAAGTGGGAAACCCTATCTTGCTGGTTCTCAGAGAATGAACTTCGGGTTTTTGTAGTTCCCTTTCATTTACCACTACGCTTCCTTTTACAAAATTTGGACCCCAATGGCGGTTCCTTCTGTTTCGCTTACAAACAGCCCCAATTTGGGGTACCGCCCAAAAATGACGCAACCAAATGGAGGCGTTGCGTTACTCCCATGTTCCCCATACTTCTGGTCGCAACAGACGCAATTCCGGGCTTCCTGGGGGTTCAGCCGTGGAATCCTTGGGTGCCACGGAGCCAAGATGCGGAATGGTTCGTAGCAGGAATGATTCGGCCCACTGTGATACCAAAATTGGAAACATCTTCATGAGTCTCCATGCAAAAAGATGGTGAGAGGAAAGCTCCTTTTGGGTCCCGAACATTTTTTGGGAGTAGTCCCTTCATCAAGAAGTAAGCCGGCCCCTCTCTCACTATAATATTGCCACACTCGCCGTCCCAAAAGTGATACCTTTTTGTGGTCAATGTCAGCTCAACGTTTTGGGAGAAATCCCCACAGTGCTGGGCTGTCCTCTTCAGAACGCCGCCCTCGAAAAAGGACACCCCGCATATTGCAAGTGAACCCCACTGCTCCGTGCCCTTACTGTCTGGTACTGTAAGTTAGTGCTTGGCCCTCTCGCAGAAGCAGAGAGCACTTGGGGAAACGAAGAGGAAGTGCCCTTTGATTCGTTGAGTTAAGCCATCCCCCTTTGGGAGGAACGCATCAATCGGAGTTGGAGCGCTTGAAAAAGGATCCTATAGGACCCCAAGCCGTTGGCCTCCTTCTTTGGCCGCGTTTCCTCCTTGCGGCGGCGCTATTTTGGGGGGGGGGGGGGGGGTTCGGGGGTCGCCGACATCGGCGCTCGATCCTCGGGGGTCGGCTCTGTGCCGCCGATGGTCTTGGTGTCTGTGGAACGGCAAAAGTCGCACCTGGCGGCGGCGTTTGGGAAAAATCACGGGGCTCCTTTTTTTCTTCTTGGGGTATTTTTGGGTTGGGGCTCCACTTAAACAAAAACACAACCTGAATGGATGCTCTAAGCCGCCTGAGCAAAAGGTTGATCACCTTTAGGTTTACATTGGCATGGCATTTGTTTTGCAAAGACCAGCCAAGTTTGAAGTAGGGCAGCACCTTGGGCAACACCAGGCCATTTGCACAACCGCCCCGCCCCAATTACACACGTGATTGCTCTTTGGGTGAACAAATTGTCCAGGCTCAGCGATTTGTCTGTTTAACCAATCAACCCCTGGACAATCCCACACCGGGCAGTGCAATGCTGCAAGGAAGCGACAAGATCAAACCTCCAGCGTTGCCATTGCTATTACCCATTTACCGAGTTGGTCGATCCAAGTAACCACTTCTCAGGGGCGAAGTGAGGCCATAGTTCACTCATGACCAGCCCCGATCCCAGGCGCAAGGGTGGGATTGACCACATGTGTTTTCTCGCTGCTTGAAAAGGAAACTACGTGGAACCCATGAAACGGTTGCCATTTGGAGGTTAGAGTTGTGAGCTTTGCACACGCCTCTTCTAATTGAGTCATACTCAAAACCTATTAGGACGGTCTGCCAAAAGCCATGCAAAGAATGAAAAGGGCGGATATCCGCACCGAGTTTCTGGGTGGGGCTTTCAGTGGTTTCCGGCATGTTGTGCCATGTCGCCTCGAAATGTTGCTTTGTGGCTATTGTGTGGGGCTTTGGATACGCAAAGCCCAAAGCCGAAGCCGGCACTTGGTTGCTCGGCGTGGTGAGATTCACCCGGTTTTAACCCACCAAATTCGTGGCCACTTAAACTTCCATTTGCTCAAGCCCCCTGGAAATAATGAAAAAGCAGCAAGGGGAAACAATAAACTGTTCTCAAGCAAAAGGATGTAAACCTTGGTAGCAAGGCACTTGTCGGTCAAAGCCCGTGTCCCGACTCCCGACCTGGGCGCATTTGTCCAGGTGAAGAACTCGTGCTTGTACCACCGCAGCATCCTGCAGAGCGCGGCGAGAGCTGGGGCTCGACACCTTTTTGGACGGGCCCCGAAAAGCTGAGCCGGACAAATTGATCCGAGCCCAAAAAGGGACGGCGCGCTGGTTGGAAGCGAAAGTGAAGGAACATCAAAAGGGCAAAGCTTTCTTTTGAAGCAAAGCCAAGCCTCACAATGAAAGAAGAAGCAACAAATCCGCAAAAACAAGGCCGAAGGAAGCAAGGCCGACGCCTGTTCTTGACAACGAATGCATTGCCCCTTTCTCCAGCGCAAGGGGAGGAAACCAAAGGCCCATCCCAGCCCTGCGACAAAGCTTGTTGGAACCTTTCAGAGGCGCGCCTAGGGTTCTGAGAACCTTTGTGTCTCTCTTTAGTCTTCAAGGCCTAGCAGTTTCTGTCCCACCATTTTTTCAACCATTGACAAGGGTTACCACCAGGGGAAACTACCACCGGCTCATGCAAGGGTTCATACCACAACGGAGTCTTACCAGAGGCCCACAGGATTCATCCGTGGACATGGACGCATACCCTGCACGCTGCGCTTTTAAGTCGAAGGCCAACTGCCACTATGCATTCTGGCAGAGGCCGCTCGCTGTACACGAGTGTCTCTGAGCTGTAGCTGACAAATCTGACAGCTCAATTTGTACGGTGGCAAGGATGCGATCGGATGCCTCGCACAAAAGGAAGCACATGCGCCACGACGGCGCGCCGCATCTACAAATCATCGGCTTACAATTCCTGCGGGATGAATCTCCCACAGGTCACGGTCAGGGGCCTCCAAATTTGTGAAGCTCCGTTTAATTGACCAAGCTCAACGAATTCAGCAAAACGGCGCGGAAGGGGTGCACATCTTCTCTGTTCACGCCGGACACTCAGGTCCAACCAGTAGTGTCCCAAATCCCTTCCCGCTCTTGCAAACAATTCTGCGGCCCTCACGGCATTTCAAACATCACCATCATCTGCGGTTGATCCCTGAAACTAAGTACAATGTTCTATGTCCAACGAAAGTTACACTTAGACTTGCAGCTACACATCCCTGGCTTATGCCTAGTTTGCCACACGGGGCTGGGGATCACGATATGTCCCACTAAATCATTGGCAATTGAAGGCAAACGCGCCCGACGCTTACCGTATTCTCTCAGCCGTGAGAGATGGCTCGCTCTCCGAGAGAGCTTCGCAGGCTGGATCAAGTTGAATGGCCCGAGACCGGAAAGGCGTCCAGAAGCAGAAGACGTCAGGTTCGCTTGGGTCAGCCAACCAGGGAACACCAGGGTGTCTTTTGTGAGGCTTCCCTTTTGGGGTTGGTTAAAAGGAAATCCAAAAAGGACACTACATCTTTTAGAGTACCCCTAGTTTGACGCATACCCAAAATACCCATTCGGGCCCCCCCAGAGGATGTAATCATGTGTGATCACAGGACACCTCAAATCATATATTGTCGAAGAATTCAGGGTCCATGTGTGACACGGATGCCATTTCGACCTGTTCCCAGAGTCTAGGTCCCCAGACATCTGCCCCTATACCCATTATACGCTGCTTTTTGCTAGGGCCCTAGTTCAAGGGAACTTCTGGGCACGAACCCCCCACGTAGTTGGTACATGTGCGGCAGCTCCCATGCGAGCTGCCCTTCACAGAGTTCAACCCCCATTTCATGCCACATTCAACTATCTGGGCGAATTATAATATTCACCAAGGTTGGTGCAATAAGGTGGTTGGGGGGCTATTCCCCACATAAACCACCATTTGAAGTGAGGTCGTGTGAGGGCGTTATAATTCACCCAGAACTATTCCAGGATCTTCTGATCAAACGTAGGGCCATTCAACTTGACGTCGCAAGCCTTTCGCAACTCACGCGGCGGAGACGCAGATCGCGATCCCTAAACCGATGGCCAGCGCCGAGGCGATGGAAGAGGTGCGCCGCACAGCTTGCTCACCTCCCAATTCGGATGGCAAAATCTGACAGGCGAAACAAACCAAACACGAGCAGCTGGAATATGAGCTGGAAAATAACAGCTGGAATATGAGCTGGAAAATAAAAGCTGGAATATGAGGGGTTCTGAAAAGCTTGAAACCAAATTGAGTCATGCTCATAAGAGACTCGCCCCTTGTTTTCCAGACCTGATTCGGTCGAGTTCCTAGTGGAAGCCAAACAGAGGTTGTTTGAACAAATGAGAAGCGGGAGCCCGCAACCCAGTCACTGTTGGGTCTACCAACATTGTGCAGGAGTATACAGGCCTTACTATAAACCCATGAAGCTAAGTGGGCCTGTCTTTCTTTGAGGGTACCCCTTTTGTGAGTATTAGAGAGAAACCAAAATGCAAACCACCATTTTGAGGGTCTAAAAAAGAGACACCCAGGCAGTAGAACAACCGTACTACAACGGCCAACGCTTTCAGAGATGTTGGAACGCAACCGTTCCCCCGACGGTCGGGTTTGTGATTTCCGACCGCAAAGGGATCAGAACTGGTGGGCTCCGTGTTCTATGCTCCGCAGGCGAGTACCCTCAAAAAGGCTCCAACGTTCGCACTCCCCGGCTCGCAAGGAGGAAGAAGATAGAATGGATCAAAACTGGAGGCGT
Source organism: Effrenium voratum (assembly GCA_963377175.1). Taxonomy (NCBI): domain Eukaryota; class Dinophyceae; order Suessiales; family Symbiodiniaceae; genus Effrenium; species Effrenium voratum. The sequence goes on along the minus strand of CAUJNA010003660.1, from coordinate 535,781 downwards.
GTATGCGCAGTTGTTGTGGTTTGTGCGTGTAGTAGGAGCAGCTAGAGGCTTAGTTTAAGCCAACTGGATGTTCCTCTCAAGGCAGACGAGGCAGACAACCAGACCAGGTCTCGCACGGGCCATCGTTGTTCACCCTTCTGTTCTCCTACCCAACATGGAAGTGCACAGACCCAATCAAAACGCAAACAAAGAGGCATCCCTCACATGACACGGGGCGGGGACCCTGCTGTTTCCATCCAGCCTGTTTGCTCGACCCGCCCCTTGCACATTTTGGCTTACGAGTCCAAAGAAAAGGTAAGCCCAAAGACCCCCCCAGGGTTAGGCTCAACCCTTGGTCAGTGAACAGTAAACTCGGTGCTCCGTAAATAAATTCAAGGGACTAAATAAGTACAAAACATGATTCTCCCAGAATCGTGAGGTAATTTGATTTTCAGAATCCAATGCTGCGGTTAGCCGGTATAGTAGCCACTTAGCACTTCCTGCAAACCAACAGGAAAGTGAACCTACCACCTCCCACAAACCCCTGGCACATGGCGGTAAACAGCGGAACCAGAGAACCAACCTCAAACCCGAAGCCCTCCTTTCGTTTGCCGGCGAAGCGCCCAGTGATTTGCATGCGGCCCGCAGGGCCGCGCTATAGCCGCCCATCGCCAGCATGGAGCCGGCGCCGAAGGAGGTGAGGAAAATCAGGCCCGCCGACTCAGAGCGCTCGAAGGAATTGAGCGGGGGAGAACGATGCACTTAACACCAAAAAAAAAAGGAGGGCTGAAGTTCCACAGGTTTTGGGGCCTTGAGGTTCTGGGGCTTTGGGGGTTTGGGGAACCTCTCTTGGCCTGGAGATTCAGCTTCGGTTGGCCTTCCCAATCACTCATTGTTTTTTGGAAAGGGAAAGGGTGCCCCCCTTGCTCCCACGGCACGGTGGGCAAGCGCGCACACGCGCGGTGCAGCACTTTGCTAGCCGTACAACAGAGGCCCCTCGACTTGTTCAGAGTCAAGGCACAAAGGTGGTTTTTGTGTTGTTTTGCTTAGCAGCCAGCAACCCACAAGCGGTTCCTCAAAAAAGGCAGACCCAGATTGATGCAGAACCGTAAGGGCCACGGTAAGTTCATGGCCCATCGTCCTGACCTCCCTAACAGTCACGCATAGTCAGTAGCCGCCAACAGGCTGCTCCAACTACGGTAACCTAGCGATCAGTAAACGCTATGACCTGGCTTGGCAAACTTTCAACCCTGAACCTAGGATTCATTGTGTTGTCAACATGTAGAAACGTCCCAATTTTGGGTTGGTTTAGGGGTCGGTTTGGGATTGGAGATGTTTGTGGTTTGCTTAGGGCTGGTTTAGCTTTGCGGTTGGCTTAGGATTGTGTATTTAGGTAGCTTAGTTGGCTTCTGGGTTTCGGGTTGGTTCAGGGTGGGTGTGGGGTTGGTCTGGGTTGCATTTATGGCTTGTTTAAAATAGGCTTAAAGATGTTTAGGCTAGGTTTGGCTTAGGGCGGGCTTTGGTTGGGTGTTAGGGTGGGCTTAGGTTGTTTTAGGCGGCAGTCCGCAGGACTCTTCGCTTTTCTCCTTCCTCCTCGCCCAAGAGGATCTTGATGATGACACAGAGGCAGCGGCTCATCAAGGAAATGGTGTTGGGTGGTACCCAGTTTGCTCACAGAGGCGGCCGTCTCCAGATGCAGGAATGCAGGAAGAATGCGCTTGGGAGACAGGGCGTCTTTAGCACAGACGGGGGCGGAGAGACGGAGGGCCTCAGGGCACGAAGGCGACAGGAGGTAGAACACCAAAGCCCTGTAGCTCCGCCAGTGCAGATTAATGGTCTTGGTGATGACACGCTCGCGCCTGCCACCTGCCGCCATGGATTGGGTCACGGAGTCATGGTAGAACTTCTTCTTCACCTTACCCTTCAGGTTGGGGTCGTCCACAGCAAGCACCGCAGGTGGCAAAAAAACATCAGGGGGAAGAGCGGTGTCATATACTGAATGCAGTAGACGTAGCACAGGATGTGGGTTAACGCCACAACGCTGCAGACAACAGCAATCCGCACAATCTGACAGGCAATATGTCAAGCTGGCGGCGCCAGGCCAACGCATAGCAGCCCTGCTGCCCTGACACATATACATGGCTCGCTCCACGAGCATGGCTCAAATGCCGAGATTGTTGCGCAACCAAAGTTGTGCGCCATGGTGCGACCCTCTGACGCGACAGCAATGTTGCTGCCAATGATCGAGGTTGGTGAGTACGAGCACCTTGGCAGGAAAGCCTACGGGCACACCATGCAAAGGCGCAAGCAAAGGGCGTTCCTTGGAAACATGCAACTCCAAGCGATGGCTCTGATCCTTGGGCACATGACTTCAAAATCAACACATGCTCAGGAAATTCATGCAGGATAGGTAGAGATGGGAAAAGGGAATGAAGAATGAGATGGTGATGGTGGGTGAAGAAAACCACAAACTAATATAATTTAACCTGTAGGAATAGAAATAGCAAAGATAGTGATGACAGCATGAAAAAAGAATGAAGATACGATAAAGATATAGCCGCCTTCACATTTTCCCCACACGGTTCCTTCAGATTACGATGTCCTAACGCAAAGCCAATTGTAAATTAACAAGCCAATCAAGCACCAATACCAAAACAGAAATGGAGATAGAAAACCAGAGGCTTTTCCATTTGCCAAAACTAGAAGCTATGAATATTTGTATCATATGATGATATATAGGTTCTCTTCTTCGTTTCAATAATTGCTGTCATCTTGTTTACATTATCTTACGTCTTAATGCTTGCCTTGTAATTAGCTTTTTCTATTTATCTCTTTCCCAACCGTCCCTTCCACGAACATAGAACTCACCTGCATTCGGGCCCGTCTCAAAATAGGGTGCTCGGGCCAGAAAGTTTGGATTGGGGGCATGATTCGCGGTACCGCGTGCCCGACGCCGAGCTGCTGGGAGCGGGCGACGGCGGCTCGAGGGAGGCTGTGCGTCGGGTGGTGGGAGACCACGGCGCTCGCCGAGGGCTTCTACGGCGCGATCGGCGAGGTGCAGATGTTCGACGCGCAACTCAACGACGCGCAGATGGACCTCGTGGGCGTGACGGTCGCCCAGTCGCTCTCGCCACCGCCGCCTCCGATGGTTCGCAGGCCCAGAATCTCCGCGCGCGTGCTCGCAATTTCACTCGCACAAGCAAAAGGTATGATTTGACGCATGGTTCGGGTATGATTCGGGGTATGATTCGGAAGCAAAGTTTCTCTGCTGCCAGTAGTAGTAGTCATAGTAGTAGCAGAAGTAGTAGTAGTGGTAGTAGTAGCAGTAGTAGTAGTAGTAGTAGTAGTAGTAGTAGTGGTACGGGTGAAAGGAGTAGTAGAGCCGTAGTAGGAGTCCTAGTAGTAGCAGTGGTAGTCGTAGTAGTAGTAATAGTAGTAGTAGTAGTAGTAGTAGTAGCAGCAGTACCTGGTGTTGTGAAGGGGGTATGATTCGGGGTATGGTTCGGTGGTATGATTCGTGGTATGGTTCGGGGGTATGATTCGCACGTCGAACTTCCATCGTTTACTAAGCCTTGGGCACCTTAACAAGAGACACACCCGGGATCTTTTAGAGGAAGCTTGTTTTCCGGTTCCCTAGTCAGGTTGAAATGTTGGTGGACGCGAGGGTAGTTGGTTGCAACAAATGTGGGGGTTGCCAATTGGGCTTTCAACTGAAGAACCCCTGGAAGTTCGTGAAAAGTCAGAACCTGGTTTGCAAACAGAAACCCAATGGCTTGCTTATATTTTGCGCTTGATTGCGATATGGCTGTGGGTCAAAAATAGGTACCTCAAATGGAACCCTAGTAAGTGGAAACATGGACCAAAACCTGCGCTCCCCTGATTTTTAATTTGGACCCATACCCATATAATTACCTGCTGGTTTGGCAGGTTTTCATGCCCTCCTTTCCCACTCTGCCAGGCGCCCAGCCCGAGGGCAGCACCAAGCGTGCCACCGCTCAAAACTTGTCGAGGCACCCTTTTTGCTCGGGGCTTGTACTGTGGATAGGCAGAAAAAGGTAAGACACAAAACATCATAATGTAAAAGGAACGTGTAAGATAGAAATGACTAACAAAGGCACATAATTACAGTAAAATGATTCATAAGGCACACAAATGGTACCCTCGAGCAGCCATCAAGCCGCTTGCCAGCCCGCAGCGCCTTCATCCCATTGACCCGCGCTCTTTACAAAAGCTGCCTGTGGTTTACTTAATTAAGAGTCTTTGAGCCGCCAAATAGTTGTAGATGACCTGCGAGATAGCAAAGTGGATACACACACACCCCTCCCCCCCCCCCACTTTCCACAGGGAAAAGGTATCCTTCTGCTGAACTTCTGCGAGATGCAAATCTAACTTTAAGACACCTACATATGGAGGGTGAACACCTATTCTGCTTCGAGGGTTGATTCCTGTTCATGTTCAATCATTATTCTCAAGTATCAGCCAATTCCCTGGCATCCCCTGGCGTGGTGGCTTTCTGGAAGGATCTTCGCAACCAATGGAGAAGTTGCCGCCCAAGTAGAACCAGCCCGGTGAGGCTGGTTACTTGGCCAGTTGGCGGGCTGCCTTTCTTTGAGGGGCCCCGGTTGGTCCCCCCGGTTGGTCCAAAAACACCGCTTTGAACTTCTTAGGAAACCCTGTCCAACAAAAAACATGACTTTGATGTTCCCATGGAGTTGAAGGAAGCAGAAGTGGCCCCAAGCTAACCACGTTGACCCTAGGGCACCATTGCCAATCAACTCGAAAAACTTGGCCAATCACTTAGGGCACCTGAGCACGGACCGTGGATCATGCTAATTACTCAAACAGGACCACAACAGGACACAAAGCAAGATAGCCGGCTGCATGTTCCGAACTCGCCACTTCCATACAACTTAAAACGGAATCCAAGAAGCAATTTTTCTCTAGAGCCAGCTTTCGTGTCCCGGACCCCCTTTTCTGGGTTTGATGCAGGGGAGTAACTTGGCAAACCCCACACCTGAAATCGCTGCTTCAAAACGGGCGCGACCGAAGCTCGGTCGTGAGCCCTGCGCGCACTAAGTCCAGCACCCTGGTCGGTAGAGCGAGCGCTGGCAAGCACAGCAGCAACGCGTCGGGGTGCCTCAGTGACCAACGACATTCGATGCGGCACTTGGACGGTCCGGTCAAACCACCAAACCCATGGCGGCTGGTCTCCGCTCAATAGGGTATACGCAGAGTTCGGAACCACTTGGCGATCTTTTCGAGACCATCCTTTGTAACCCCCCAGATTGAAGTGGAACCAAAAACAGGGGTCCAAAGCCACAAAGGAGATTCCTCTATTACAAGGGGTTTCTGGTTTCCTTCCAATCAGGACTGTAAGTTCCAAACCTTCTGAAGCCAGGAAATGGGTCCCGGAATGTTTGACGGTCCTCATTTGGGTGGGATTTGTGTCCAGCAGCCGTTTTTGGCAAAAAAATGTAAAATGCTGTGTCAACAGTGTTGAAAGGAATGGGACATCAACCTCAAGACAGTTACAACCTAGCAAACAAGGAATCAACGGGGAACATTTGCCAGCTTAGCCGAATTTGAACTGAAATTGACCCCGGATCAAGAAACCCCTGGTTGATTAAAAAGGGGTGGGCCATTTTAGTAACAATCCTTCACTTTTGGACAAAACATCCCTGTGAACCCACCAGGCACCAAGTTGATTCGGGGGCAATTTTAACCGGCTTCGCCAAACAGCAAAACGTGCGTCCCTAAGCATTGGACGTTTGTTGGGGGGGGACAACGGCAAAGTCTTAGGGCTCTTATGGAGCCGCCACCAAATGGCTTTCCACGGTAAAAGAAGCCATCCAAAAGCAGGTCCTGCGGGCACACCCGCTCAACACAACAGTGGACACGTTCCTGTTCAAACAACCCACCCTGAACCAAATGAGTGCTAGTCTGCGAATCTTCGGGGTTTGTCTTTGGCTTCCCAGATGAGTCCAAAGGAAAGTTCCTCTCAAAAAAGCCACTTGCGTTTGCCCCTGGGCTTCTTTCTTGACCCAACTTGGCACACTCATATTTGAACCAACCTTCCGAAACCTTGGTGTGTTAGCCAAAAACATGGTTTGTGCAGGCTCCCCCCTCCACTAAAAATCAACGGAACAAGCAAGCATGCCAAGAACGGTGAAGCAAGTTGGCCCCACCGGCTCCCAGCTGATGTGGTCGAGGTGCATACCGGACAACATCCCGGTACCAAAAGTCCTCCAGCTGAATGCGCTCTCCGCTTCCTCTGGAACTCCCTCGTCCCACTCCTCAGGGCCGTGGGAAAGCGACGCTTCGGCTAAGCCATATGGCTTCATCGGGAGCTCCCAAAGCCCAAAGGGAATTTTGACGTCCAAGGAAAAGACAGCGCCCCAGGGCCCGAGGTATGACGTGACTTCCTTTTCGTTTTTGGGGGGCACCGATCACCGGGTGGGAGCTGAAATTCCCTGTGGACCTGCGTGTTAGAATTTACAGAACGCGTGCCCAACCCTTGAAGAGGCCTGGGTTCTTCTGGGTGTGTGCTACCTTTCAGGTTGTTGTTTTTCCGGGAAACCAAAAGGAAAGCCGAAGCCATTCTCAGGGAGTCGCAAATCCTGAAGAAACCTTGACCAGCACCCATATGTCCTCGGTTTTTGCTCACACATCCGTGCTTTCAAACCTCGCATCTGTGCCTGGAAACCTTTCATCTGTGCTTGGAAACCTCCTACCTTTGCCTGGAAAGCTCCCATCTGCTCAGAGCTCCTTTGCGTCTCGGTACAGCCAATCCCGAGCCACCCCAAATGCCTCTGGCCAGGGATGCGTTGACCCCTCAAAATTCGACAAGCAGCAGGGAGGCTAGTTCCCAAGTTTCTGGGTTGGACTCAGATCCCGAAGGCGACGTTTCGCTGATTGAAAGGAAAAGGAAGAAGACCGAGAATCTTGTACCCCTTAATGGATTTGGACCCTGGTTCTTGTAGAGGGTAAATGGGAAAACATCCCCAAACCTCCAAACGATAAAGCGAAGACAAGTCCGGCCACGTCCCCCCGCCGGTTCGACCCGCTGTTCGACCCGCATTCCCGGCTGTCAATGGAACTCCTGTTTAGACATGTCTAATTGGTTCCCCTTCGGCGGCCACGGTTCAACAAGTGATGCGACCAACCCAGGCTTTTGGGACCAGTGCGATGACTACGCCGAGACGCGCGGGACTCTTTCAAGCCCATTCCACCGATGATCCTGTGCGCTCGGGGGCATCTCCGAGCGCAAACGTCGGCTTCGCTTGAATTCCGGCCGTGCCCGGCGTAGGAAACACCATCCTATCCTCTTGAATCAGCGATTCAACTCCCCATAACCACCAATCCAAACCAGACCTTGGGGAACCAGAATTCCAACTATAGCTCCAACTGAAAAGCGTCAACTCACCCAAAGGAGCCGGCAGGATTCTGTGTTGGTGTCCCTTTCAACAACGCTCACCAAGAATAGTTGGATACTCTTCGAACCACACAACCTAAACCAAATCTGTCCTTGACCCACACACGACCAACATTGGCATCTCCTATTTGAGTTTCCCACTGGCCTCCGGCACTACTCATCCACATTCTACCATCTCTATTAGTGTTGAATTGTTTCTCTGTTAAACCTTACCAATTGAATATGTAATCCATTTCGGTGCCCTATATCTATTACAAAATGAAGTATTGCCAGTAATCACTGTAGTAGTGTCTTGGAAAGTTGAAGCACTACTAACATTAACATCATTTGCTATTGATTGTATAGAACTAGGATTAATCTTGTCTAACTGTTGACCTAATGGATATATCCTCAGAATTATTCGTAGTAATTATTGAATCAACTGTATTTGTATTACCTGAAATTAATCCCGCTAAATGATCCGACTGTAAAACATAACGAACATGAGAACCTGTAAAACCCAAAATAGACGAACAAGAAAATACACCGCTTACCTGCAAATTAGCCAATACTTCTGTGTTGTATTTTAACAGTATTGTATCATCTTGAAAACTGGCACTACCATTAATTTCTACATCGCCATAACCTTGCTGGTTTAAATACATAGCTGTTCTTAATTGACTACCGTAAATATAACTATCAAAACATGTTATACATCTCAAAAAAATGCATTTTCCAAATTCTGCTATTTTTACTGTCGCTGTGGTTGCTATGTTGTGAATTATTGTGTTGCAAATGATGTATCTAACGTGTTATCCAAAAATATAGTTGATGTTTTGTTATGATATTATGACGCCTCAAATGAACCTGATTGTAATTGAGACATTAAATGAGAAGTTGATAAAATATTATCAATACTAGTTGATACAGTACAACTTAAATCATTCATTAAAAATGAATTTGGTAAAATATTATTCCTAATAGCATCTAATTTCATTGTATTAGAACGTATGGTTGGTAGCATTGACGAAATAGTAAGACCATACGCACTAGTGTTGTTACAATTAGTTGTGATGGTTGCATGTTGGTGTAAATGTTCTTTTAATGTTGCTGTTGATGTACTATTTAAGAATGTCATGCTTGGAACATTAGCAACATGTTCTTAATAGGAACTGATAAAGCATCTGTCTTGCTCTTAGTGTATGCGTCAATAGCGGGTGAAACGTCATCCTGTTTTGTGTAAATATCATCTAAATTAAATAGTGAATTACCGCTGATGCGACTATAACTATTACCAATATAATCTGTTGAATTGAATAGTGTTAAACGCATAATGTTAAGTATTAAATAGCAATTAATAACATCATATTCTGAAGTAATCATAGAATGTTACAATATTTCAACGCATTTCAAGAATAGTGTTGTGAAACGTTAAAATGTAAAGTCTCTTCCCCATTTTACTATCAGTATACAAGGTTGAACCGGCCATCGCCTTTATTTGCCCCATATTCGAATTATTTTTCAGGTTCATACCTGTATAATTAGCACTCTCTAACATTTGCACAGTCCATCCATACACAAAACAATTGAGACCTGCAATCTTCCGCACTAACTAAAACGGTTTATCAGCGCAATGCATAAGATGGAGGTAGGCTTCTCTAATGCCCTGCACCTCCTGCGACGGCATAACTTGATTTCCGATTACCAAAGTAGCCGATAAATCGTGTTCTGGGTGATAGTATTCCTTCTCGTTGGTTACGTGTGCAAGTGGATGATACAGAAAGTTGCAATAATTCTTTCAGTAATTCACCAGAACTACCAACATAACCTCTTTGAGCGGCATTTGAAAAACAAATATACAGTTTGTTTAGTGTAGCTGCGTTACGAACAATTGTTGAGAATGTTTCGCTTGATGTTGAGGCTGTTTGTTCTTGTAAGGTTTCAGTTTCAAAAGTAATAGGAAGAGAACCAGTTGCTACCACTCTGACACACTCGGCATTTTTCTATCATCAAGAGTATACACATTACATTTTAATAATGGTTTTGTAACTGACCACGTAATACGCGTATTTGAAGCAGGAACAAGTCCAGTTCTATTGGCAATTGGCTTTAAAACATCGTTTGCTTACTACAATTCAATCGTGATGGGACAATAAGATAAAGGAATCCAGTTTTCGCAAGTCTTGAACATTAAGTCGAAATCAAAATAGACAGTGCCACTTTTTCCTGCTTTAATTCCTCTATAATTGCTGTGACATGTCTAATGACTGCTTGGGCTAGGACTTGGAGAACCAAGTCCAGCTTCGATCCAATTTCTTTCTTCACATCGTCAATCTCGTTCTTCATCTCTTTCTTCACATCGTTGATCTCGTTCTTCATCTCTTTCTTCACATCGTCGATCTCGTTCTTCATCTGTTTCTTCACATCGTCGATCTTCTCGTTGACTGTGCGGAGCACTGCGTATATGTTGCGATAGGCTGTCCAAACTGCAAAGACTGGGAATCGTTTGAGCAAGACCTGTGGGCCCATCTTCTTCAACGCAGCCTTTGCTGCACTTGTCGCCATATCGAACTGTCCTTGCTCCCCAATTGATGCAAACTGCGCAAACGTCTGGGTGGGAGATGCCATTGGGGCCAAATTTGAGAGCTCTCTCAATCTGCCAGAGCCTTGCACACACACTACTTGGTGTTTCTGCTGCCAGCATGAGCTCCGAACTGATGTACAGATCAGATTCAATCAAGACGTCTGTCTTTGGTGGATCCTTGTTTTTCTTTTCCTTCTTCCAATTGAATCCAGGCGTCCCAAAATTTCTCTGAAACTCACCCTCCTCTTTGAACGCTGCGTTTCCTCTTTGGATACTGTGTAGTCGCCCACGCGCTGTATTTGTTCTAAGGCGGGTGGGCGGGCCAGCACCTGCTTTTCAAGCTCGTCTTTTGTCCAAACGTGTTGTAGACTCGCCACTGTCGTCCACCTTGCAGAAGGTCGGGAAGGCATCGCCAAGCACATGCGGAAACCGCCGATTTCGCTGACAAGCGCAAGGGTCGCCAACTCAACAGTCGCGCGGCGATGCTGCTTCTTTGCCATGATTGTGGAAAAGCTTGAGCTTCCTACAAAAAGTTAGATGGTCTACCTACCTGGCTTTGCAAAGGTTGAGTGTGTAAAGGAAACTAAAACGTCGTGTAGAATGAGTTGTGGGTCAAATCCGTCTCAATTGCCGTGAACCTCTCACGCTGCGGCACTCCCTTTTTGACGCCTGAAAAACAAGCAAGAACAGAGTTGAAGAACATGAAGCAACGCAAGAGATTGTGAAAACATGTCGGCTGCACACACTAGCCACAGGAATGGCCTCCAGAACAAATACGATGAGGTGGACTGTGTTGTTGAGCATGATCATAACCTGAACAAAACATCAAATTCTAAATGAAGCGTATGACAAGTATTCAACAAAGATCTGGCCTTTGACTGAGAATTTGATGATAGGCGTAGCCGCAACCCGTGAAACAAATGAACCACCAAACACCCCAGACAACAAAACAACTTAAAGCCTTACCAGTTTCAAATGGGAGAAAAAAAAGAGAAAAAACATTGGCCCCCAGTGGCCCCCAGCCCAACAATGAAACAAGGGCCCATTTACCCAATTGACTCACTCTAACAAAATGCTATTTCAGGTCCCCAAAAACACCCTGTTTAAAACGAAGAAGAGGCTCAACATTTTTGAGAAGAACATAAAACCCCGAAAAGGCAACCCTCAACGGGCCACCCTTTTTACCGTCCCCCCCCCCCGCGGCGGCGGGTCATGAGGACAACGCCCACCGCCAACGTCGCACACTGCTCAGCCACTTTCCCCAGCTGCATGCCGCTCAAGGCGTGGACGATCGGCGAGCAGCGGCTCAGGAGTAGCAGGCTAGTCCTCTGCGCCCGACGATGAACCGACTTGGGTCAGCCCTCCTTATGCTGCGCTGCCCGGCATTCGCCAATTCTGAAGTCAACTACTTGCAAAGTAGCTTCAGCATTCCAGTAGTGCAATAGGAGCTAGCCAGAGCCGTGGGAGGGTGTATGGCGGTTAATGGCCTTCACGTCGCTAATAGCCACTACTAGGTTGCAATGGCTCCCCTTGATCTTGCTCTGGATCAGCATATGATATCCTCTCGCCCCTGGTTTCAAGCTCAAAAGGGTATCAGAGGTATCAGGTATCAAGCTCCTGGGTGTCTCTGAGTTCGATACCCTCCACCATTTGTCTGTTGTTTTTCTTTTTGGTGCGGTTGGATGTGGATGGTACGCTTGCCGTAAATGTCAGGTGTGGAATTGCAGCCCACTGTATTGCTTGATACGGTTGATCCCAGCTAAATTCAGAAACCCTTCAAATTTCCGGCCGTTGGGCCGTTATGTTAGACTGAATTGGTCCTGACAGGGCCAGTTCGACCTACAAAAGGTGGACCCCTGCTTCGCAGTGCCTTTTCACCGCTTCCCTCGAGGAAATGCAGGGACCGGGTCCCTTCAACCTTTCAACTTTTCTCTCCAAGGAGAGGGAAAGCCCTTCTTGGTTGCTGCTCTAAGGAAGACCAATTGGGGATCATCACTCACTAAACGAGGACCACGAGTACCAACCACTGCAGTCCCGAACCATCTCAGTGTGTCTCCAAAAGGAAGGGGGCTCCCTTTGGTTTCCTGTTAAAACTTTGGTTTCTCTTTAAAACAATCCCAAAAGGGTACCAAGCGCGCAAGCCCTTTTGACGGACGAAGCCGGGCGTCCCGAGGAGCACTTGCCCAAGAACATGTCCAGATCCCCAGAAAACGCCTCGCGCGGTCGCACAACGGGCACCAGGACTTGCCCTCTAAGACACAGCGTTTTCTGGGCTGAAAATGAAGGGGCCCTCTAAAAGTGGACTATTCAAGAAAGAATCAAGAGAAGGAACCCCCAAACCTTTTGTTGTCCGAAACCAAAGGCACCATGTGGGACACAAGAAAGGCTGCGCCTTCCATGCGCAGGGCCAATTCTGTGGCTTACTTGCGGATTTCCTCGATGCATCTGGCTTTTTGCACCTAGCTGGGTTTCCCAAATCCCAAAGCCCAACCACCTTATGCCGGGATATTTGTATACAGGAGTGGCTTCCATATGCTGTAGGACGCATTTCAAGGATATGTTCATCATACCCCCAGCCCCCACCACCACCACCCCCGCCACCGCCACCACCGCCGCCGCCACCATCGCCACCACCACCGCCACCGCCACCGCCAAAAACAGCACATACACACGAAGCAAAAAAAAACAGAACAAAATGGGGGGTGTTCGGGGTGGGAAATATGATGCTTTCGTACTAAGTGGCAACATAATTGTGTGTTTCCCAAACTCTGGTAGGTGTTCTTCAGCCTTCCACCGGCGCCGCAGCGCCCAGTGTCCAATTGTGGCAACCTTCGGCCCACGAACGGACAAGAGGCTGTATTTGCCGCTGCTAACACCTTCCATCATTGAAGGCGGAAAAAGCGTTGGCAACATAGATTACTGCAATATTTGATCCTGCCAAAGAAAGGATCTTTTTTGGACCCACACACTAAATGGTCAAGGCCTAACTGCCCCCAGCCCCCCACGCCAACGCCTCCCCTCCCTGCTTACCAATGAGGCCTACGAGTGTCTCCCCCTCAACGCTGCGTCAGCTTTCCTGCCTCCCTTTAAACCGAACCTCCCAAAAAAAACCATTCACCATAACCCCCCCAAAAACAAAAAAAAACAGTCCGCCTTCATGCAAAA
>CAUJNA010003660.1:392642-517642 GCA_963377175.1 Effrenium voratum | reverse complement strand
TCTTCCAGGAAGAAAGGGTACATTTATTGTCGTTCATCAAGGGGTTGGCCCCAAACACAAAACTGGGCTGCCCTCGGATCCCCCAGTGGGTTAAATGGAAACTACCACTAAACGCCAAAAAGCTAAAAGGCTAAGGGGATGGCTGGGAGCCACCAAGAAGAGCAAAAAGGGACATGCGCGACTGGAGGTCGGCGAGGCAAACTTCAGGCCACGTTTCTCGCGCAAGCCACAGACCACCGCCCAGCGCCAGCGCGCCCATCACGCTGTGCAGGATCCTGCACCACTCCCTCAACATCTCCCGTCCACCGACTGTCCAATACTGATCACGGGTTCTTAGACCTACATATATGTATATATATATATATATAACCTGCATAACCATTGACCCCGGAATGACAGCTTCCCTTTTGGTCTGGCGGACAAGGCTTTGTGTGTTCAATTGCAATTCGTAGCGGCAATATTCATGGCCAATTGCGAGTGTCAGCTCGCAAACCAAACCAGTTTTTCATGGAGAGGTGTCCCAAACGCTCCCTCCGCCAAAACTTGGCCGCCTTGAGCTTTTGTGCGCTTTGCGAAATTCGGGGCTTTTCAAAACCAGCACGCCACCAAAAGACTATGGCATTCCCTTCTCAGTGCGTGAATGGATTGGCCCCGAAACGAGTCCGAACATGCTTGCCACAAGTATGATTGGTAAGTGCCTCAATGAAGCCTGCTTGACCCTGCTTGCAGGGGATGTCCCCCCTTTTGCTACTGTAAATTGGGACTAGGCTGCTTGGTTTATCGCCGGTGTCTTCGTCATCGGTTGAAACATATCAAGCGTAGGTTCATCAAAGTAATCTGCCCATTTAGGGGATGAAACCAGCTCACCCGCGAAGGTCCGTTTGCTTGCGGATCGCTTCTTTCAGGTTTTGGAATCGTGTAAGTTGCAGAACCACGGATTTTGCGGGAAATCAAGAGCTCGTCCCCCCTTTTCGCCCCTCTCAAGTGCACCGTAGACTGATAGTTGCGTCATATGTGCCATGGTCAAAACTCCTGCAGCACATGATTCCCTTAGGATTCTTTGCATCTAAAAGCCCCGAGGGTGACCATCCCGAAGGAACCGGCCGTTTGACCACAGCTCACCTCGGCCCGTCTTCAAACGCCCGCCTGAGGTCCGTAAGTTGTCCGGGCAGCGCAGACATGAACTCCTGCCTCGCAGTCGACCGGACCGGACCCAGGGGGTGCGGTCCGGGGTTGCTTAGGTCGCTTCACCATGGTTAAGTCCCCTAACCCAAGATCCCCCACTTTTGGTGAACTGACCCTGACGTATACCAATGGTTACCGATTTGCTGTGGAACATGTGTCTGCCTGCTGGTTCTCTGAGTTCGAGGAGCGAACCTCAAGATAGTGGTTGCGGTTGCTTTCATTTGTAGAGCTGGACCTACTGCGTTGCTCTTTGAGATTTTGTTGAGGGCTGTTTTGGCTGGGGGAAAACATGACATTTTCGGACTCCCGCCATCTTGAGACAAACCTGCGGTCAAGAGGAAAGCGACTCGAAACCAGCGGTGCATCTCATACCTGCCTTCCGAAATCCTGCAGTCTCGTTCTCGACAGCCAAGTCATCCGAGTTTTGGACCGGATGCCTGTGAATGACTGCCTGCAAGCGCAGATCAGTGATAATGCAAACCGCACGCACAACTGAAACGCCCGGCACACCGAGAAATACATATATACATAGTGTTTGCTGTCTGTTTTGTTGCTACCTATCACGGCAACTTGTTTCAAATCCACAGAGAAGAAACATGTCATGCAATATCCCCATTGCCTGACTTGCGGTGTCTCATCCGCGGTCAACACGAAGGTGCTTGCCGCCATAGCCGCCATGGCCACTGCTGCCACCCGCACCAGGCGTCGCCCCATGGCCGCGGAGTCGTCGCGCCAAGCGCGCGAGCCTGCTTGAACTACGAATATCACCCCGCGCAAGCCACGTGCCTCTTTCGCGCGCGTCGGCTTTTTTGGTCGAAATTGCATGTTCTTTTTGGTCTTCTCGTGTTCCAAGGCCACAGGACTTGAGCCTTGCGGCGAAGAAGGCACCTCGTGTTTCTTGGTTTTTCCTGGGTGAAGAAACTGGTGCCCTTTTGGATCCCCTGTCTAACAAGAAGGCAATACATCGCCTGGGTGTCTAGGCTCAACACCTGGGCGATGTGGGGCCATGTCCGCGTTTGGCGGGCTTCGCAGGTGTGCCTTTATACGACCAAGCCAAGAAAGCACGATCGGTTGAAACATGGCGGCAATTCACGAAATGTGCGGAAGTAAAGAGGATGATGAGTGACCGAAATTTTCCGAAATGGGGGTGGAGGGAAGAATTGTGGCATCTACGTTCAATTTGCGAACATGGAGAAAGCGTGCAACCTGACCCTCCTCAAGGACAGCTCTCCGGATTGATCTACCTGAAACCTCCCTTTGACAAGTCTCCAATTAGATCTGCAACCTGAAACCATCACGCCGGGAGCCGTTTCCGGCGGTTTGGGCAAACCAAACCGGCGGGCTGCTTGTGGAGCTAAGACATGAATCACCGAGCAATGTCTAGGAACTGATCTAGAAAAGGCGCTCTCCCACTAAAATGGAACCTGAAAAGGGGGGTGGAAGACCATTTTGCCAGATGGTGGGTTCCAGATTAGTGGCCTTTGGTGCAAAGTGCAAGTAATTGAAACCTGTTTTGCAGAGGCCGATTCAAAGGGGTCCCCTAAACAGTCAATAAATTGAAAACAAAATACAAAATAAATACCCAAGACCTTGTAACGAATCATCAGGGTGAATTTCCGCAAAGCATGGTTGGGTCTGTCCCTTACTACTCTTCACTCTGGCGAAGCACGACAAGTCTTCGACCTTTCGTTCCGGAAAAACCGAACAACTTTTCAACCACATGAGGCGCGAAAGATCCAAGGCCAAGCCCTCCGGGTTTCGACATATCGGATCCCCCTCCCTCACCGCATCCCCCGTCTCACCCGGACCTGCGCAGGAAGGCCAACTCGTAGCCTCGGGCTAGCGGGGAGAAAAACAATCCCCGTAAATACATAGTATATATATATATATGTATATTGATTTATTATTATTATCATTATTAAAGAAAAAAAAACATGCTCAAAGATCATCCGTGCATTTCCTGAGGCGACGGCTTCCTTCGGGCTTCCCTACACATACCAACCCATCATTCTGAGAAGCTATCAGAGGCGGCGAAAAATTGGCAAAAGGACCCAAATACTGGTCTGCAGTCATGGGCAAATTAGAGAGTAACCTGGTTTGTTTGGTACTCCTCAGCTCGGCGAATGATCAAGCAACATAGCAAGCTTCGTTTGTGCAAGGAACCTAATTTTGGTGTCCCCGCCGGCAAAAAGACAATTGCCGAGCTGGGTGGGGTTCCCAAAAAGGAGATTCTGCTTCAATGGGTGTGTGTGTGTGTTTGTTCAAATAAGGAACCCCGAAAATGGCCTGTCTCTGGACTGGGTCATTTACATTTCCGGTGTGCTTTTGGAGTGGATGGGATTGCACGGGGAAATGATCAGCTCACCAAAGGGCTCTCTTGGTTGCCGGATTTCGATGGACAAGGCCGGCAGGTTGAAGGGAAACCACCCAGGAAAACACCCCCCCCCCCTCAATGTCTGACTTTGTCACCACAAAAAACTAATCATGACCCCCACAAAAGGGCACCCGTTCTTGGTGCTTGATTTCGAAAACGGAGGTCTGTTGTTACTTTGGCTTCCTCTCGCCTCTTGCTCCTTGTTCAATCTATACCCTTGCATGCAAACTGGGGATTCAAAAGAGTCCTCCTTATGACCATGGTCCAAGTGCCTTATAACGTCACCTTCGGACACCACAAACAAACAGTTCGCCAACTTGCAAATGTTTCTCTGGACTGTTTTGGTGCATTCCGAGTGCCACGAAGTTACAATCAGGTTTCCTCTAATTGCTGGTTTGGATTGGTGGTTTGGTGGGTTGGGGTGGCTTCCCATGTACCCGCAAGAAGCCCGGGCTCAAATCCCCAAATCACAAATCCAAACCACCATTTGGACCCCCCAACACGTTGCTTCTCCTTTTGGTTTACCTCAAAAACCCCAAAAAAACTGGAAGAGGGAGCGACCAACTCAAAAAAAGACAGACCCATTTGGGCCCTAAAAGGGTCAAAATCAAAACCCGGTATCAAAATGGTCTACCCAGAACCATGTAAAGAATTCAGAAGGCGGCCGCAGCTATTTATGGTTGGAATTATCCCTTACCAACCTTCATCTACCCGTGTTTGGATTGTAGCTAGAGATAGCAATGCTGTCTGTCGTGTCATCTGGGACCTTGCCCAGGATTCAAGACTCACCAAACGAAGACCGTTGAGCTTCGAAACAAATGGGTCGGTCGGTCTTGGGGGCCACCTCATGCACCCCCTTTCTCTCAAACCCAGACTCCGAGGCTTCGAGGCAGTGACTCTCCGAGCCGTCGATGCCGGCATCGATGCCGCACACGGGGATCTCCTCCAGAGCCTCGCCAAGGCTCGTGGAAAATCGGGGGTTGGAGGAGCGGAGTAGAGGGGGGAAATGGATTTCAGCTTTCCTTTCGGTGTGTGTTTTGAGCCAACCTAAAAAAGGGTATCCTCAAGCAACGCAAACACGAACAATCCACAACCAACGCAGCCCAAACCATCCGCGCATTTCCCCTAGGCAACCAAGGAAACAGTCCAGTTTCGCCTGAGAAGCGGGTCAGCAGGCTGCCAATGGAGAAGCGCCTCCAAATGCAAAGTTCTCTGAGGTTCCGGTGGTAGCACAGTGTCCACATCCCTCCCGTCACGTTCCGCTTGGCGCCAAAGGCTACGGGCACACCTCAAAGATCCCGGTGGGAAACAAACAGCGCACACAGTTCACAGAATTTGTAGCTTGGAGCAGCCATAAGTTGCAACCCTCGTGGCCCCAAATAGCGCGTCTTGCGTATTGCATGCGTCATTTCAAGTCACATATGTACATATGTGTGTAAATTATGAAGCATGTACATGTCTACCAACCTGCCTACCTACCTGTCTGTCTGTCTGTCTGCCTGCCTGCCTGCATGCATGCCTGCCTGCCTGTCTGTCTGTCTCTGTCTGCCTGCCTGCCTGCCTGCCTGTCTGTCTGTCTGTCTGTCTGGCTGTCTATCAATCTATCTGTCTGTCTATCTAGAGACAGAGAGAGAGGGAGCTATACATGCATACATACAACAATATCTTCTTCTGCAAATGGATATGCATTTCAATTAGGGACCCTTGCTGGGTGGGGTTTAATTTCCACCAACCACTTGTTTAAAGGGGTTCCCATATTGGAATTCATGGCCAACTTGTGGAGTTGAAGGGGTTAACCCTTGACCAACCCCACCCATACTACGACGTCATGGATTCTGCCGATCTGCCCCACGCTGGCTTGGTCCGCTTCAATCCCATTTTTTGGCGCCTCAAGGGGGGCAAACAACAGACTCCTTGGAAGCGAAGAAAACGTCAGGGGAACCCACTGCCTGGCGCTGGGTGTCAACCCTCGCCTGGCGCTGCAAGTCCCAGAGCTCGTAGCGCTGCACCATCTGCAGCTGGCCGGCCTCGCATGCGTCTCTCCCCAAAGGGTACCCGTGGCAAGCCCCCGCAACCAGTGGTTTCCTCCAGCCTCATGGAGCCCCGGGAAGGCGATTCGAGCCCTCCCTTGCGAGTCGGCTCCCTTGCGGGTCGGCAGAGCCGGACAATCGGGGAACAAATCTGTAAACTTCCACTCGGAGATGAAAAGGTGTTTCTGGTTTTGCGAGTACCCCATTTCCCGAAGCCCATGGACCATAGACAAATCAGGACAGTTTGAGCACGAACCTCTGTCAAAATCCCAATTCGGAGGTTGATGACCATCCCGACAACTGTTGTTTGACCATGGTACCGAGAAAGCTCCCCATCTGGGAAATGCTGACGCCGTCGCCTCAAACATCTGAGGTCGCCTCTGACCAAGGTCAGAGAAACCGAAGAGGTCACAGAACCGGCAGCTTCACACGCGAAGAGCAACTGCCCCCAACATGTTGGCAGTATATGTTTCAAGCTGGCTGGCCCAAGCCCAATTTAGGGTCTTCCTTTTGGCTCAAAAGTCGAGCCGCCCGGATCAAAGCACCTGGCACCAAGACTTGCAATGAGGGGATGACTCTAAAAACCATCCATCTCCTATGGTTTGCTTTGTTCGCATTCCCTGCCATAGGTGGCCTTTTGGAAAAAATGATGGCCCTGGTAAATGGAATATATAAACAGCATCTAAACCAGGGCCCGCTATTTTTTAAGCAAAACCAACCGAAAAGGACACCTATGATTGCAGCTTTGCTCCCCAACTGTGACTGCATTTAGGGTAAAGTCTCAACAAAAAACACACCTCCTGGCCATCCCTCGGGGCGTCCTTTGTGCAAGATCCCCTTCCGGGTTCACTCCACGCAGCCTGGGACTGGAGCTTCGCCGGCATTGCGCTGAGCTTCGCCTGAAGGAAGGCCTCGGCGAGCGGAGGGAAAATTTAGGTCCCAAATCGACGGTTGAGACACGGCGCAACGGGAAAAACGGGGGGAGGACCCCGAAAACAAGGGTCGGCAAAACGGAGGCTGCTCAAAATTTGATGGGGGTTCCATGTTAAAAGACCGAACCCTGCTGGTTCTACCGGCAAAAACTCTGTAGAACCTCCCACATGGTTGCTCCAACGACACGATCGCACAAGGGTACAGTCCGGTAGCTCCTGGTAAAGGAAAAAACCAAGGGAAACAAACCACTCCTATGCCATTGTGGGTTGGCAAGAAAGCGGTCCCAATTTCGGGACCCGAACCCTCAACGGGCCACAAAAAGGGCCAGCACATCCAAAAAGTACACAAGTTGAAAAAGCCTCTTAGAACTGACCCAAGTAATGGGCGCACAACCGACACGGGTTCGCCCTGATTTCACCTCAACACATGTCTCCTATTTACTCCGCCCGCCAGGGTTGCTCCGACGACATCGGCGCAAGGGGCAGAAAATCAGTACCTCATGAAACGAATCCAAAGGACATCTACAAAACGCCATGTTCTATCCTTGCGGTTTTTGTTCCATTGCTTTTAGGTTCAGAAACCCTGACCACCGAAAGGGGCGAATCGCTAAGTGGTTAGCCCTGGATACCCACCGTTGGTTGCTATTCAACCCGATCGGCCAACAGGGGCTAAAAGAAAAGAAACATATTTGGCGCATCGCATTCTCTAGTGGCCATGGCAAAGCAAGGGTACCCCTTTGCGTGGATAAGGGTGAAATTGCTACTTGGAACCCCGGAATGTTCATCCCCATCCCAAAAGAAAAGGGGACCATTTGTTCGATTTTTTCCTGCTCATCCGTCCCCTTTCAACCCGCCGTTTCTATTTAACCCTAGCTCCGGTTTCAGGAAATGCCAACCGGTTTGCGCTTCGCCCCCCGGCCAAATGCTGTTCCTCCACCATGGCGTCCGGCTTCGCCTGCCGAGAAGCGAATGGCACGTCGAAGCAACTCCGCGGTCCGAAGCTTCAAAAAAACTTTTGCCCTGGGCTTTGGTGGTTCACTGGTTTTTGGTGGCTTCCCACTAGCTTTCGGTGGTGCCTGGTGGTTGTTGTAAATTTCGAGCTGTATTTTTGGTTGCGATGGGGGCTGGGCAAACAACAAGGCCACGGGCCCGGTGGTGAAATGAGTGATTCCGCATGAAGGCTACGGCGGTTGGCCCAAGAGATTCATGCTATTGAAAGGGGGTTGAAAGGGAACCAACGGGAAACCAACTAGTTGGGTCCGAATCCTGTAGGCTTCAACTCCTTTTGGACAGTGTTTGGTTTAAATATTCGGTCCCAGCGGTTGAATTTGTTGAGACTTGCTCCCAGACACTGTCATAAGGGTAGAAAGCTGGCCCCCGCAACAAAGACATTAGAGAACCTGATGCAAACTTCCGCCCTGGGGGTTTGCCCCGGCAAGTTGCTCCTCAGATGAACAAACCGGTTCTATTAATAGAGGGGTGTCCCCTCCAACAGTGATGAATCCAAGCCAAAAGGGGACACCTCCCCGATTCATGAGGAATCCCTGGTGTTTTCTCTGGTGTTTTCTCTGGATCGGTGAGCTCGTGAAAAGCACATGCCCCGATCCCACCCACCAGAACCAAAAACAAGAAAAAACAACCAACAACCGCAACAACTACCAACGAGCACCAAAACACGCCACCACTAACAACCGCCAAAACACCAAAGAAACCACAAAAACGCACAACTACAGAAAGCAACAACCATTCCGCCGGCTGCGCAACTTGAGCTTTGCAGGGTCTCTCGTTTTGCTGTGCGTTCGGTGCGACACCTCCGTGATCTCAAAGGGGTCGCCCGCGCTGAAGTTCCCGAGCACCACCTGAATACAACCCAAGCGCACGATATGGGTCTATGTTTGGAGGCCTTTTAGTTGTCCCTTAAAACCAACAAAAAGGTTGCCTCAACCAAAAAAGCAAAAACATGTGTGAGGGTACATTGTGGATGTATCTTTCAGCATCTTCTCTCGACTTCGCATGAGTAGTAGGGTTCTCCGACTTCGTCTGAGGTACATCTCCCAAAACCCTCGGCCTGAGATTCCAAAAGCAACTGGCCCCACATGTTGTCAGTATCAAAGTCAGCCCCAGCTTTCTGGCTTTCAGAACCTGAAACATCCAAAATAGTTGGGGAACCTCTTGCTGGTTGGAAAGGACAAATTAGTAGATGCTGTTGTCAGGGTCCCCCCATGGGAGGGTTCCCCGACTTGGAGACGAACGATGCAGAAAACCGATGCAGGCGTTCCAGGGCAAGAGTTCAACCCGGCAATGAAAGGGCTCTGAGCAAAGGGATGAGGTTCATTTTGTTAAGACATGCTCAAAATGACCCTCCACATGGTGGCTTAAAGGGAAGAAGCCCCCAGAATGGACCAGCAACTTGGGGTGGTCAAAGTCGGTCCATGAAAGTGGAGTTCTTCGGGCGGCTGCTGTCTTTTGTTGACCCGGCGAGCAAGCCCGGAGGCCCGTTTTGCCAAGAGGCAAGCGTCGGCTTGTCGGGCTCCGCACCATCTGCCTGAGGGGGGGGGTCGGAGTGCCGTGTACGTGGCTCATGCGATGCTCAAGGAGGGCACGCTCAAGAACAAAACAACCACAAAGCCAAACGAAACAAAAGCAGCGAAAAAGCGAACAAATGCACGAGCGAAAAGAACAAACCAACCCAAACAAGGCAAATCAGAGCAAACGGACCAATGACACAAACAAGCAATGTTAAAACGACAAATGAAGACAAAAGGCATAACCGACAAGCAAAAACAACGGCGAAGATAAAGCAAACCGAAGCATGGCAAACGCGCAACAAACGCAACAAAACACAACAATGGCAAATAACACAGACAGCCAGACAGACAGACAGACAGACAGACAGACAGACAGACAGACAGACAGACAGACAGACAGACAGACAGACAGACAGACAGACCAACACTTGCAGTTTAGGACATCCACCGGAACCCAAACCAGGGCCGACAACAAATGCCACTGCACTGGAGTACTTTCAGAGTGCAAACCAGGGCTGGGCCAACCACATGCTAAAACAAGCTTAGACCACCTGTGTGATGCTTTGCAATCCTTGGGTGTCCGTTTACAACCCCTGAGCCCTGTTCCCCCCCCCCTGTGGGGGGGGGGGTATTTTCGGGCCACCTTGTTGTGGGCCGCCTGACGCGACTGAGACTTAGATGGAATCAAACATGTGGAACCAACCGTTTTTTTGAGGCTCGGAGGAACACATCCAAGCCGCCCTACGGGTTTCCCTATATGCTCCCTTCCAACTGCCCCGAAAAGTGATGCTCACCTCACCCGAGGGAAATCTAAGGACCCCTGCACCATGTAGCAATCGAACTGACCCTTCGGGCCCCCACCAGCAGCACGTCTGCACGCAGGGAGCAGTGGCCCTTGAAGCCTGAGCACTCAACGCTTGCCAGCGCATCTCTCTGAAAAAAAATGCTGGACTCCCCAAAGCGGACATATGGAATCCCCGTGGCTGTTCCTCAAATGGCTTCACCATGGCTGCAACTGGGGTATCTGGGCTGCGCCTTGTAACCAGGGTCAACAAGCAGCCGCTCGGAAGTTCGATCGGTTCTCCGCCCAGATCTCTGGACTCATTTCCCAAAGCATTTGGAGGAAACCAGGGGGTGTCACCATGATCAAAGTCATCCTGGTTCAGTGGCGGGTCAAAGGGAAACAACCCGCATTTTCGGGCTTTGACAACCAGTAGAAACAATCAAAACGATGGCCCCGGGATCCAACTGTTGACTCACTGGGCCTCGCGCTCAAAGGTTCGATCCGCACAAAGCGAGCTCGCTTGGAACCTCGGATTCGTGTCCGGCAATCGAAACCGATGCCCTGTGAAAGGGAGAGCTAAGACTGAGTTCTCTGAGCGCTTGCTTCTTTTAAGCTCTTGGGATATGCCACAACTCCAACTCACTCCACAAGAGAGAGAGAGAGAGAGAGATATAAAGAAAGAGAGAGAGAGAGAGATATAAAGAGAGAGAGAGAGTATGGCTAGCAGCCCAACCCTATGAAGTCAGGGGAGCCCATGGTCTTGGGGCAGAGTATGGCTAGCCCAACCCTAAGGCACTTCAGGGAACCCTTTTGGGGTTCAGGGGGAGCCGCCTCCCAATGGACCCCCAGCAAAGGGGCACGTGCCCTTTTGTCGCAGCAGCCGCGCTGGAAATGGATGTGCGTTTTGAAAAGGGGGTACCCCTTTGTTGAGAGCCTGCTTTCCTGGTTGGCTCCTTTCAACCACTCACTTCCGCCCAATTTTTGTGTCCAAACTTGTTGTTTGCCCACTAAAACCGGGTGTAAAAACAAACTCCTTGCGGGGTACGATCACTTCAGCACACGCTCAATGCGGATGAGCCTGAGGTCGCCGCAGTGAAAGACCGCCCTTGTCGAGGCCAGCAGCGATGGCCTCGATTCGATTGCTCGGAGACGAAACCGGTTCAAGTTGGGGGAAACCAGCCGAGTTTGTCTTTTCTTGAAGGCACCAAGGGAAAATCGAAGCCAGCTTGGAGGATCCTCCAAAAAAAGACACACCCAGCAGGTAGACAAACTCTGCCGGGTTGGGGGCCTACCCCCTGTTTTGAGCCACAGCGTCCGGGGCCAACAAGGCCGAAAACCCTTCCCTCATAGTTCCAGCTCCCGGAAATTCTACAGGAAGAGGGCCACAAGCCATAGAAAACCATATGAAAACAAGAGGCTTGGCAAACTTCCTATAGAAACACCTGGAACTGGGATTCCCCTCACAAGCATACTGTGGATGGACAACATCCCCGTAGGTGCTTTGTCGCAGCATTCATCGGGCTTCATCCATCTCAACTCGTGCAGGGTTTTGATCCATCCACAAAGGACCTTTCGCCCGGTGTCTCTTGACCATACCTGCGTCCCCGCAAGAAAACACGTGATTTGTTCTAGTGCCAACCGCCCTTTTTTGGCGACAATGCATCTTTGGCTTGCGCCAACGACCCGAAGACGGGAAGTCAGGATGAGGGGAAACCGGGGAGGTGGGGCAGAGTGAATCCTACAGGTGTGTCCTTTGTGGCTTTCAGCCCCCTTCCTATTTGAGCTCTTCAAAATGGACTGTTGGCCAATCCAAATCCTGATAGAGGGAAACCACCAGAGCAAAAAAAATCTGCTTTGGGATCTGGTGGACATGTTGGTGAAGCTCATGTCCACCGAGTTTCGCCTCTGCACCTTACATACCCCAGGGTAACCCTCTGGATTCAAAGCAAAAAGCCACCCCACCCCACCCCACCCCACCCCCCAACAAAAAAGAAAAAGCAACACCGCTCGCCGGCTTCGGCGGGTTCCCCGGACCCCGGGCCCGTCGAACTCCCGGCCGCCGTCCGCATGGGCCCACGGCCCCTCCTTCCAATCGCGGATCGAAACGGCGGTTCCACTCGAGCTCGGAAGCTGCTTCGGGCCCTCTTGGCGCTTCTTCTCCGGAACCAAAAAAACACACACACACACACACACACACACACACACACACACACACACACACACACCGCTTGTGATATTGCGCAAGGGCTGAAAGACGTGCCACTGGTATGTGGTTTTTGGGGGAGGGCGGTTGATTGTCTTCTTTGGCCCCCTTATTGTAGGGACCGTCGGTGGAGGTTGGGAGTATGCGCCACATTTGATTTCAAGTTGGAGGTCAAATTCCCAAAACCGCCAAATCGAGAGGGGAATCCAAGAAGCTGCCAAGAATCCGAGAAAACAATCCAACAGCACCATGTCGGCCCCAGAGTCCAACATCGGCATTTGTTACATATATGAAAACCGGAAACCTGTCCAACGGTTGGCTTCCCGACCTGCATTTCTTCTTCTTATTCTTCTTCTTCTCCTTCTTCTTCTTCTTCTTCTTCTTCTTCTTCTTCTGTTTATCTTTATGATTGTTAGACTTCGCATTCTGCTTATTATTCTTCTTCTTCTTCTTCTTATTCTTCTTCTTATTCTTCTTCTTCTTCTTCTTCTTCTGCTTCTTCTTCTTCTTCTTCTTCTTCTGTTGTTTAATCAGGTTTTTTGTTTTCTTTATATAATGGTACTCCTTCTTCCTCTTCTCCCTCTGCTACTATTATTCTTCTTCGCATTGTCCTTCTTCGTATTATTATTATCCTCCTCCTCCTCCTCCCTCCTTCTTATTATTATTATTATTATTATTCTGTTTTATTCTTTTTCTCCTCCTGCTCCTTCCTTTTTCGTTCGCGTGCTCTCTCGCTCTCTCTCTCTCTCTGTCTTGTCTATCTTTCCTTTACCCACACAACACGGGGCTCCCTTTTCGCGATGATTTCCAGTTTCAGGCCCGAATCAACAGGAAGCCACCTCAAATTGAGAGTGCCGTCCACCTGGCAAAAAAAAAAGTGCCTTTTCTAGGTACATCGGAAACATGTTTAACAAGATCGCGTTCGGATCCGAAGACCAGGCAAACCCCCATTTTCCCTATTTGGGGAACCAGGAAAACGTGAGCCACGATCCCCGAGAGGGAAGCAGCCTCGAAAGGGTTCCATCCAACAAAAATACAAGCTTGCTTTTGGTTTACTCTCTTTCCAACAATTTCTGGAAGCTGAAAGAAGGGTTTCAGTCCTCTGGAAAGCCCGCCTGTCCAATTCCACACTTGTTGGAAAAAGGGGTACCTTAGACAGGCACCCACATGAAGACTCAGTCCTCCACATCCGCCAGCGCAACTCTGAACCTGGCGGAAAGAACTTTTCGCCAGCATAGAAGCCAGGTCCCGGAAGTTCTGCAGGAAGAGAGCGTGCCCACTGTAACACCGGTTGAAGGATTTCTAAAAGGTCAACTTCCTCTTGGAGGGACCCCCCCCACTGTCAGGTGCCGTGTCGGTGGGAGGGAGACGAAACAGAAAGCGGAAACAGGAAAGACTCCAGCAAAGGGACCTTCACAAGTAAGATCATTTTTGCCCACGGGTCGGTAAGCCAAATGAGGCGCGATTCCTCAAAAAGAAAGGGGTCGGTTCAATTCGGATCTTATTTCTGTCTTGCTTTTCGAATGGGGTCATAACAGGGTCAACCAAAAACAAGGCGCCCACTTCTTCAAATCGTGACCCAAGGCCTCCCACCCCGCTTTTTGTTCGCCCTGGTGGGCCGTAGCTGCCAAACAAACCTGAGGCCTTGCCTCCCAGGCTGCACCGATGCCACACACTCACACACTCAAGCCCACAACCCCAGCTCTCCAACTGGCGTTAAGTCCCAACATCACGCAAATCCAACTAACATAAGGGCCGAAATGATTAGAACGGGGTTGTGGGGCTACTGAACAACCACACCTCGCCATGACTATCGGAAAAAAGTACTAGTAGCTGTTCTGCCCCTTGTAGCAATCCCTTTGTTCCTATCTGCGATCGCCCGAAGTCACCAGCGGAAACGGTCCCAGCGAGCCTGGTGATCCACTGCGGGCAATCCACACCTCGCCCGCCCGGATTGGCCAACTGATCCAAATGAGCATGTGTTCTTTCAGGGCACCGATTTCAGGTCGGTTGAAAGGGAAACCAAACAATGTGTGAGTATATATATATATATATATGTTTGTATTTGGGGTGGGGAGGTTTTTACGAGCCATGACGCCATGCCATGTTCGGGTTGATGCCGCAAAGAGTTTTCCGCAAGCCACGGCGAGCCGAAAAGAAACCTTTGGAAGCCCTGGGCGAAGCGCCAAAGAAATCAGGACTCCGAGGTAGGCTTTGTCTCCCTACTTTGGATGGACAAAATCCGCTTCGCACCAGCAGGAAGGTGGATTATGCCATGATTCATTGGGCTTCATCCATTCTGACTGGTGCGAAGTGGATCGTCTCCATCCACAGGTTTCCTGGCCGGAAAAAACTTGCCGGACGTGGCGGAAAAAATACGAAGCGGCCGCCCGCTTGGCTCAAACTACCGGCTAGCTGACTTGGAAAATGTCACTCCGGTTTGTTCGCACCCCTGTTAATTTTGCCAGCTGGGATCAGCATCTGTCGAAACCCATTTGGGTGGCAGTTCAACTGGGGGACCCTGACATCCGAGTTCGGGGATTTATGTCCAACCATTTGTCACGTGACGCTCCCTTTTGAAATTCAAAGCCATTTGTGAACCCATCTCACTCCTAGGTTACGGCCACCTACAACACGAGCCGGCCACAGGGTCAACAATGGTCAGGGATTCATCTTTCTGTGAAATTGTCCGGTTTCTCCAACGACCTGGAGCCTAGCGTCTCCGAGGAAGATAAGAGGGGTGGACAGGCAACCAAAACCAGCCATGGACGCATTGGCCCCACCTCTTCAAGTGGGGAATCACCTAGATGGACCACTAGAGTCACCGGCTCCCTTGGCCCAACTCGACACCACAAACAACATCTTCACATTCTGCCTTCCATTTGTCTAGGCCAAAATATATTTTTATATATCATTGTTTTGAAGAGGACCCAGCTCCCGCACATCGTTTGGATTTGATGCGCACACGCCAATGCGTTGTCCCATGGCTGTAACCTGGCTACTACGCTCTTTGACACATCAAACCTGGGTTTTAATTGGGGGCATCTGTTCGGGCGGTTCTTTCACGGATTCTTGGTGGTTTTTTGACACACCAAACCGGGCTTTTGTTGGGGTTTGGGCGGGGCGGGGTTTGGGCGGTGTTTTCATGGATTTCTCGTTTTGGGGCGGGGAAAGGAATGGACAAAACTGAACACCCACCAGTTCTCAAGGGCTCCCGGCGGGAGGCCACCAGCACCCCGGATACGTCTTGGACCGCTCCCAGGTCCAGCTGGTACCAGGAGGTCTGGTCCTACCCCCCAGGGGTGTCCGTAGAGGTGGCGAAATATGGCTGTGGTTGTCAAAACCGTGTTGGGATCCCATTTTGGTTGGTAGGTGAATTCACCACCCATTCTAGTACCTATTTTAGTGGGGATTTGGACGTTCACTGGGCGTACGGGATTTTGACCCATGGCCATTTGTCCGTGGGGGTGGCGTACTTCTCGGGCAGCGATTCTTCGAAAGGGTGCAAGGTCCATTTTTGCTGGTGGTCCATGGTTGACAAGGGCATAAAACATGTTCGCATGAACTTGCTATAACCATGGCGGGAAATAACTGCGGGTACACCTAAGCATGGTCAACTTCAGTGGTTTGAAGACCCAAAGGCCTTGGCCCAAGGGTACACCACAAATCAAATCTTCTGTTGTTGTTTCGTATTTAGCGTCTTTCCTACTTAGACAAACCTTGAACTATGAAATCGTGTCGGAGACCTGGCTGGGTAGAAAGTGAAGAATTTGAGGGTGTTTTGATGGACCCAGTCCTGGCGGCTATTGGGGAAAAGGATGAGCAAAGAAAACAAACAATATAGAGGCAAATACTGGCAACAGGCAAGGAAGATGGCAGGATTCCTAATAGCTAGACCTGTAGGGGCATTTGTGTCGGGATTCCATTGAACGAATATGGTTCAGTGTCATTCCCTTCCCTACTCAGAAGCGGCAAGAAAAGACACACTCAACAAAGACGCAGCCCAAAAAGATACGGTTGCAAGCTTTGGTCAGCTGTGTTTGCAAAAAACGCAGCGAAACTCTGTCAAACCAACAGAAGATAACTCACTCTGTGACCCCATGCCATTCACTTTAATGCTTGCCAGCTGTGTGACATGCTCCCCAAAGACCAAGCGGACCCGAAAGTGGGCCGACCCCGGTGGAAGTTTCGAACCGAGCCGATCCTCCTTGTTGGCGCCCCAGGCGGTCCCGGACTCCAAGGTGCCTCAAGACTGACTCCCGGGATCCAGCCGAGGAGAACATCCACGCGTTCGCTGGGAGATCCAAACCCGCCCAACCTTCCCAAACCTTTTTCTGTGCCGTGGACACTAGAGACATGGAGTCTGCCCCCATGCTTTGAGCCAGCCCATTGGAGGCATCCCAACAAAAACCCAGTGCTTCAAACCGCGAACCCACCGATCGGGCGTAACCTGCTCCATATCGGGGATAAGTCATTCCCACAATCAGCTTCATGATTTTCTCCCGAACATTTTGTTGGGTTTCAGGGCTTAGAATAAGGGTACTTGTGAATGTAGCAAGCAAATCGGGCTCTCACTTTTCGCTTCGAGCGCTATGACTCAAGGGCCCTCGTACCAGAACGGCCCGGTCATGCACAACATGTTCAACATCCTGGCTTCAAACTATACAAATCACAGGGAGAATTCACACTCAACCTGCTTTCAGGTGTTGAACCGCTTCACAGCAAAAAAAAAGATGTGACACTCTGTCACATTGTTCTCACGACTTCTCATTCGGATCTGTTTCGACCACATAAACTCCAGTGTTGATCACCTTCCACATGAAGTCCGCCTTCATCGGTTTCGTGAAACAGTCCGCAACCATTGTGGCAGTTGCAATCCAGCGAATCCGATCTCCTCCTTCTGGAAATGATACCGCTGTACGCGTTCCGTCTTCATTCCACAATGATTGTCTGATGGCTGCTATCTCGATAGATAGTCTCTTGTCTGCTATCTTCGGTGGAACCTCTGTCTTCAAATGGGACACAAGTGATCTGCAATCACTCAAGTATGTGTGCGGGACATACTTCTTGATAGTCTCGTACCAACCAGTCAAATTCTGCAACCGTCCCTGTGTCTCACATATCACTGCTCGGAGCTTGTCTCCGCTCTCGATCCCATTCTGCAATGCATACGTCTCTGCCTGCATAGTTGCACGACAGACTCGCTTTATCGTGCTCGATGCAAATCCCAAAGGCACTACATCAAACGTCTCGCAATTCTGATCCCTTGCCTGTTCACTGGATACCAAGAAATGGAAACGCCCCTGTTGTGACTTATGGTTCTCCTCATTTGCAAATGACGCATCTGTGACTGTTAGAATACCGACATTTTGCCAGTCAAGTCTTCCCGCATGGAAATACAGACTCGACCCAATGCCTTCCAACGCCAGCTCGACAGTCTTGTTGGCCTCCTTCAAGGTAGCCACAGTGGCTGCCTTGGTCAAAGACTGCAACCTCGACGTCCTGTACAAAAGATCAGGGCGTCCCTGTCTGGCAATCCACGAAAGAGATCCAACCACTGACCTCAACTGCGACAGTTCCAATGGGTTTACTGCATCGGTTAACTTTCTGCCTACCTCGATCTTGATCATGCTCAGCTTCCTAGTATTGTCATCGACGTCGATCTTGATCGAGCTATCCTTCTCTTGGCTAATGCGTTTTCCGCAATACCTGAAATTGCCTTCCTCGCTGCTTCCGACAACAAACTTGCTCAACAAGTTCTCGATCGTAACCTTTCCAGTTTCAGTGTGGGCATACAAGAAATCATCCACGTGAGTGGTCATCACTGCATCTACTCTGCCATCCGCAACATGGTAATAGAACGCAGGAACAATCCTACTCGATATCAACCCGCATGCCGCTGCATCCGTACTCACCTGCAACCAGAAACCTCGACCGCTGTCAGTCAAGCCATAGACCGGTTTCCTAACCAGTAGATACGCCGTTGGGGAAACGTCCGGAAGTCCTCCTCGTGGCTGTCGCATGAGCAACACGCGATCCAGCTCTCGGGCCTGGAAATACACGCTGGTGATGTCACAGGACTTCACCGCCACCTGATGAGCTGCTGCCCAAGCACATACTATGTGGTGAGCCTCGACGTCACCAGGTGCGTCACCTCGAAGTCCTTCACGATCCTCAAAATTTCCGCATATCACCAAACGGCTCTTGTACTTAGGTTTATATCCAGGCTGACCTCTCTGGAAATCGTTCTTGTCAACCTCGACCCATCTTGACGGAATGGCAACATGACCTGCATCCAACAAACCTCTCAGTTCTTCTCCGTCAATGGGAACAGCTGCTCCGAACTTCTGGAATTTCTCCCATTCGGCCGCTCTGGCCTCTGTCAATGCACGTTGCACCTCCTCACTTGCTTCGTCATATACGAGCAACCTTTCTTGCACCGCATTCTTGTTTCTCTGCGCGTTCTCTGTCTCGCTAACCCTATCTGCGATGAATGCCACGTACTTCTCTCTGCTCACATGAACATGGCCAGACGCCACATTGGCAGTCATGTTTGCGTCCTCCGAGCTCGCACTCTGTTGCCCACTTATCTGCTCAAAGTGTCTCCCGATGGATTCGGGCAAATCATCCAACAACTGTGCGCTCGTGCGTCTGGACTGCGGTTCACTGCCAAGCGTCCCTCTCTCAGGATCTGGCTCCAAAATAGGAGATGTTCTTTCAACTCGCGGCCTCACGTTTCGGCCTGCGATTTCGGCATCCCGTGTCCTCGCAGCTCTCATAGGCTCATCCTCATCTTCAAGCAACCCATGTTCCGGGATTCTCGGCAATCCGGATCCCTCAGTCTCTTCCGGTTCCGGGTCATTAGGGACTTCACCTTCGGGAACTGGGACCTGACTCGCGTCTTCGAACGCCTGCTGCCCGTGTTCTTTGATAATCTCCTCTGGCACAATGTCATGTCCATGAAGAATCAACCTCCCTAGGGCCTCAGCATCATTTGCCGGTCTCAGATTCCTCCCATCAACAAGTACTGGGATGTTTTCACACAACACCCAAACCTTCTTGTCACCTTCTTTTCCGATCACTCTGCTTGCCGGACTCCATTGGGTCTTCCCCATGAAATCTCTGCGAAAACACACGATGTCCCCGACCTCGTAGTTCTCATAAATCGGCTGCGCGTTCCTGAGCAACGCCCTTTGCACGCGCTTGCTGCAATCGAGTTCTACGAATGCCTTCTTTGCTTCCATTCTTGCTTTGTGCTGAAGTGCAAAGATGGAATCGGGATCAATCCTGTCCCCAATCGCTCCAAGG
Organism: Effrenium voratum; assembly: GCA_963377175.1. Taxonomy (NCBI): domain Eukaryota; class Dinophyceae; order Suessiales; family Symbiodiniaceae; genus Effrenium; species Effrenium voratum. Next base: position 498,298 of record CAUJNA010003660.1, on the reverse strand, counting down.
TCGGTCCAACCTTCTTCATCCATGAAGCTAGGTGCTCCTCTCGGGCATGTACCTAGAACCCATTGCGATGGGCTGTAGCCGCCCACTCTGTGCATGGAGTTCTTGATCCGGCAACATTGCGTCAGCACTTGGTTCACCTGATCAATGCCGACCGGTTGTGTCTCACTACACACTCTCCTATACATTGCCTTGATGATTCCTGCATGGCGTTCCACACGTCCAATGGCTTCAGGCGTTTCCAACGGAGCGTGAAACACTTGGATTCCATTCGCCGACATGTACTTCGCCAGAACTCCTCGATTGTGTAATCCTCGGTCCGACACCAGCTCTGACGGATGTCCTGCCCAGGCGAACCAACGTTCATCCAATGCTCTCAAACATTCTGCACTTGAAGCTTGCCCCTTCCCTTTTCTTAGGGCCTTCACCTGCTGAAAAGTTGTGCCACAACACAACATGTTCTGCACCAGATACTTGTCACCCTTGGCATCCGAAACGTCAAACAAGTCTATCCCCAAGGTGTGATTGAATTTGTACCTGTGCGGCAGCATGGTCTTGTGTGTGGGTTTCTTCGGCGCACTATTCTCGCAATCTGGGCATCTGTGCAGTTTGAGTGCTTCGATGTATACCTTTGCGATCTTCGCGCTTCTCAACAAGCTCTCCAACGTTCGTGGCGCCGGGTGACCGAACTGCCTGTGCAAGCGTCGCACCGCCACCCTTACCTTTTGCGGTATCGCCCGCCAGGCCTTCCTCCTTTCTTGCTCCTTGGCTGGCAAATCCGGAATGTCTATGCTATCAAGCACTTCCCATTCCGCCATCTCCGCATTTCCTTTCAACACAGGATTGAACACTTCATCCCTCTGTGAATCCGAATCAGGATCATCCGGCATGTCAAAGGTGACTGCCTCCTCCTGTTCATCTTCTTGCATTTCAACGGGGAAACCAACCGACAACATGTCCTGTGCCGAAGCCTCATGTGCCTTCTCGCTCAGGAAGTCCAGGAACTCCGAGGTCCAAACCTCACCGATCGACCTGGGCACATATGACGGGTAACTCATACTCACCCATGCTTCGAATGCTTCTCCCAGCAAAATGTCGTTGGTAACATACCCCACGTCTGAAACACACAACTCCGGATACAGATGAATGGAGTGCTGCGACCACCTGTTTGTTTCTGCAAGATCCACTTCCAAATATCTTCCTCCTACCAACTCGCAATGCGAAATCACCATGTCCATGATATCCGAGTGATTCAAGGAAGTTGACCAGTCAGAGTACTCAATGGCCACAACAACCGTGCATGCGCCGCCTTTGTCGAGCTCCTTCTTGATGGCTACCAGGTCAGCCCTGTGGGCGTCCTTGCCGACCGACACACATTGGATCCCATGAGTACGGCGACATGGACCATCCGATGTAATGAGAACGGTGTGCACCGGGGAAACCAACGGCATGTCCCGTTTACCCAGAACATACTGCAAATCGGCATCCCTCTCATTCATGGTGCGAAGCCCATTCACGAATTCCCTCTTCTGTCCCTTACTCATGGTTCCTTTGTGGCTTTCACCAATTGCCATCAAAGCTGTTGCTTCCAACGATGAATCACTTGAAGGAGAAAGCACCGTACATTCCTTCAACGGGGGGCTTTTGCGTGCCCCTGTGACTACGCTGGCTGTTCTTGACTTCCCTTTTGCTCGTTTTTCAACTTCGGCCATCGGTGGTTGCAGGAGCACCACGGCTATGCTATCCTTCGGATAGTCCACCCGCATCTTCGCGGGAACATCCTGCACCAACAGGCGCCACTCATCGTGGTCGCCATCCTTGGGCCGAGCAAACACCGTCTTCCGCCAGCCTCTCTTGATGAACTCCTGCGGCATCCTGAACGACTGACCATAGCCACGTACCCGCAAATAATACTTGATATTCATCTCATAGTTCATCTCCTTCACTGGCTTCTCCTTCTTCGACTGATCAATCTCGTAAGGACCAATCCATCCTTCGTGATCATGATTGACGTTATCCACGAACTTCTGCAACCAGTACTTCGGCGTCAACTGAAGCTGCGCCCTCTGATTGTATTGCAAGCTCATCTCAAATGGTCTCGTTGATCGTGCCGAGAAATCTCCAGGTCCACAACGCTCAGGGTCAACATCGCCAATGAAGTCCGTGTCACCACGCGCTGACCCCGCAGAAGCATCCCGTGCTGTTTCCGGTGAGCTTGCCTTCCTCTTCCGCGATTCGCGGCCTACCTCCCTCCATGGCGCACTGCCCAACTCCAACGTCCTCGACGATGTGGATCGGCTCGCACGCCTGAGAGGTGTCCTTGACCTGCCCCTCGAGCTCCTGGCCTTGTCGCGCTCCTCCACGAGTCCCTTCACCATGCCAGCAAGCCGAGACACCTCGGCCTTCAACTGCTCCATCTCCTGATTCTTCTCCTCAACAGCTGGCACCTTCACCGGGTTCTCCTTCGCCACCGATTGGGGTTTCGCCTTGGACTGAATCTTCATGAGCATAGGCTTCGGCGTCGAAACTCGAGGAGCCGCCGGCTTGGGAGCGCTTCTCTGCTCCTTCGGGAACGAACTCTCCACCATCTCAATCAGGTTGTTCGCATTCGCCTCCGTCATGTTGCACATCTCGCAATGACCGCCACAGTCCATTCTTCTCCAGCTGTCACTGTGATAGTGCACAATGCGCCAGTTGTCCTCAGCCATCCTGCACAGCATTGCACCAAACAAGGTCGCACCTGAGACACTCCGATGACGCCCGCTCTTGCATACAAATACCACATTGCATGCACCGCCATGTTCCTGATAAAAAGCAAGGGCTCGTCTCAACAGAACACGCATCTCAAGTGTGTAGACCCCCTTGATGATCTGCAAATGCCTGCCAACGTGTCCTCGATACCGGCCGCAATCAGGGTCATGAATGCCCCTGCAGTCCAGCATCACCGTCGGCAAACTCCTGCGGTTCTCCGGCAAGATCTCCATCACCACGTCGTGATCTCTCTCCATCTTCATCATCTCGTGGTTGGCAAAATCCCAACGCAGCCCCACCGAGAATACCACAGTGCCAGTGTCGCACACCAACTCCGGCACCCTGTTGTACCTGTACGTCCCCTGCAGGAGCTGCACACAATCAGGTTCATCCTTACCACCAGCCATTGCCGCAGGAGGGAAAATCACTTCAGCTCTGAGCGCACGAACTGATTTGGGCAGTTTTCTAACTTGCTGGTACTTCTGAAATTCCGAAAGGTTAATCATCATCAGCCCTGTTCGTGAACATCTGTGGATTTTGAGTTCGCCATGTCCCTTGATGTTGACTGTTCCTGCACCCATGTCCTTCACCAAGCCCAGAGTCGCTTGAGCATACAAGGAAATCAATAAAGGTGTCTTGCCAGAGTTCAACTCATGTGACTCCAAAGTGCCTGAAATAACTTCATCATTGGTCAAACACATTGCAAACGGCATTCTTCGCATGCCCAAGGTCACCGCATTCGAGGCCAAACCAGTAAACCTCTTCGTTTCCTTGTTAATCCATGGCATGCTCATGCCCTGCTTCCTAAGCCTCTTCTCCATCTCATCTGCCCAATAAGATGAGTGGACCGTGCTGTTGCAACCCTCATCCAACGCTCCCCACACATCCTCTTCGTCTTCTGCATAAATGTCAACAACAGGAAAGTTTTGAACGGACACCGTGTCAGGTTTCATCTCGTCGTCCATCCCGTGATAAGCGACCGCTTCCCAGGGTGGTGATGCTGGCTCACCCCCTTGCGTCACTTCCACTACACAGTCCTGCAGGATGATGTGCAGGTCTGCAGCTGCCAGCTCCTCACCTGCCGCGAGAGATTGGGTCACAACCGCCGAAAACGTACCTACAATTTCCTCCACTTGACCTTCCGACAACCTATGTTGGGCATCTGCTGAAGCAAGTCCTTGTATGATGGGTGCCACAGTGATGTTGGCCTGCTCAACCTGCTTTGATGTTGCCTTCATTTCCTTTCTATCTTCCATGGGCATCTCGCTGATGAAGCTAGCACATTGCTTGCACCACACTCGAAACGTCGACCGGGAAGAACCTCTGTGATCAACCAGCTCATGCGGACAGTTCTCAACAGAATGAGTTGGTCTGTCTTCCCGTTTCGTCGTGGTCGCATGGCCACAATCTCTGCAAGTTTTCCGAACCGTATATCCCGTTGATCCTTGATACGAGAAATACTTGCATTCCACACACTTCTCAAGGGGTGGATTCGGTGGCTTCCTCGACGAAGATGGCTTTTCCATGGGGTTGTACGTACCCGGGGGAACAGCTAAAAGCGATCTCTTCGTCAGTGTGCTTCCCTCAACAACGTAATGCTTCATGACCCAGCTGAGGAAAGATTGCAAAACCTGTGATGGCTTCTTCTGTGACAATCCCCATGCTACATACTGAGGGTTTTGAATGACAATCTGCCGGTATGTCATTCCTTTGTACTTCCCGAGAAGCATCCTCTGCTCACCGCCTTCCAGGTCCTCATCCATCTCCCCCTCACGAACCGCGATTCGAGCTCTGTTGTTTCTTGTGACTGCATCTTGATCCTCGGAAGGGGTATTCATGGGAATGGGCACAGGGTCAGACGACCTAGGTGGGCTCCGTGGAACAGGCACAGAATCCGACGCATTCGCCTTTGTGTAACCCTTGCCTGATCTAGACGACCTGGAATTGGACACTACCAAAGCCACGCCTTCAGGTGCCTGGCCTGCCTGCAAGCAAATCTCGTGATCACTTGAAGTGTCACTGTCATACGCCACAAACGCTGATCCGGCAGACTTGTCACCTTTCCCTTTTGGGCCCGGAAATTTGCAATCAGGGTCACCGGCCCAGTGGCCGTGCCCTCCACACCTGAGGCATTTGCTTCTCTTCTTCAACTCTTGCAACTTTGATCGGCGCTGTTCCAGTGTCAGATGTGACCGAACCAACTTTCCTTTCCCTTTTCCTTTCGGTCCTTTTCCCCCTTTTCCTTTGGCCTTACCAAAGGCAGCATTCGCTGCTAGCTGCAGCTGAATGGCTTCTCCGACACTGAGCGGATCACTGCTCTCTGCATCCAATTCTTCCATGGCATTGAGAGCAGTGGCCTCGCCTTCATCACCTATCTCTTCAAACTCGCCATAATCGGGCATCTCTTCAGGATCGGTCATCGGTGTTTTGTCAACACCACCGTCCACTGTGTACCCGAAACCTTCATCTTCAGCTTCTTCATGCGGATTCATGGGCTCCCCTTCTTCCCATTCAGGATACCCTGACCAAGCTGGAAGCGCGGACCTTCGCCAGTAACCACTGCCAGACGAAGATGAAGAGCTGTGAAAAGAAGACTTTCCCTTACCTTTTGTCTGATAGCCTCCTTTCCCAGTCGAAGACGGGCCCAGCACTCTTCCTTCTCGAAGATGTACTCCACCGTAATTCCTGATCAGGGCCTCTTCAACCTTGCTCAGCTCTCTTCCGCCCTCCGAACAGGCTCTGATCACAAGGATCTCTTGATGTGAGATGTTCGCCAACTCAAGCATCAACTCTGAGCGCATCTGCTCAGACAACGACAGCGTTGGATCCATCTCCACAAGGGTCCTCCACCATCTGCGCCTTCGAGAAATGTACGAGATCATACTCTCCCCTCTCTGCCGGGAAAGTGCTCCTTGAGGTTTCTGACCAACACGAAACAGCTCACGAGCTTCCTCAGTGGCTCTTGGGAAAACCATGTCTCTCATTTGCTTGATCAAATCCTCAATACCTTGCGGCTCACTCAAGGCATCAAGTCCGAGATCACGGGCCACCAAGAACGCATCGCCCCGAAGTCCTTCTACAATTCGGTGCGTGAGCTCCGACCTCGTGTCCCTAAAAGCCTCCTTGGCCTCCTCAGCTTCTGCAGAACCACCTTCTTCTTCTCCTTCTTCTTTCACAGTCCGCTTGGCTGTTTTCTTGGTTCTCAGAAACTCCTCATACATCCTCAGGCGAAGCTTGGTGCGGAATTCCCAATCATGAAAACCAGCGGGGTCTCCACCATAGATGTATGAACCACTCCGAGTTTCAGCAGGGTCTGTTGCACGAGCGCCGTGGTCCGGGCTGAAACGAAGCCCGGCCACTGACATGACCTACCGCCCTGACTTGCCCGGAGTCGTTCAACCAACGCTCCGCTACCAATGTGAATGTAGCAAGCAAATCGGGCTCTCACTTTTCGCTTCGAGCGCTATGACTCAAGGGCCCTCGTACCAGAACGGCCCGGTCATGCACAACATGTTCAACATCCTGGCTTCAAACTATACAAATTACAGGGAGAATTCACAGTACTCTTTTTTTCTGCAGTCTATTTTAGTAGGGGAACCCTCCCAACCAAAACAGAAACGGTAAAAGGGCACCTAGCTGGGGGGACCCAGTATCCTCCCCCAAAAAAGGGTAACAGGGCACCACTGGGGGACCTAGTATTATGTTTTTTCCAGGGCAAATCCACACCGCCGCGGCGCCGTGCTGCGCCGCGATCTTCTCCGCGTTGTGCGTGGACGAGGCCCGGCGCCGCTCCGGCGGCACCTTGGCCAGGCGCAGGCCGCTGCCGCGGGCCGCGGCCCTGGCGCGCGCCAGGGCCACGGGGAGAGGCACCGAGTCGTCCAGCAGGCCTCGCCCAGCCACAGCCAAGGGAAGGGCCATAACAAACACGGAGATACGGTGATAAGTGAGGTAAAACAGAATACAGTACCGTTAAAACTATGGTAACCTAGTTGCCTGACGTCGGATTGAAAATTGAAGATCCAGGGAAAAAGCTGACTTTTAGGGCGAAACACATTGACCAGCCAAAAAGGCACAAGAACTGTTGGACGTTTGGGATAATGCTGACCCCGGATTTAAATTCCCTTCCCATTGGTCGGCGTCAGGCCCTTTACTCACCGGCAGAGTTTCGGCGCTTTACTTGAGTCGTTTCCAGGGTTTTCGGCCACCAGTGCGAGATGAACATCTTGGCATTTTCGTCAGTCACGGCGGCCCCAGGCAGCATCCAGCAGTGGCAAAGGCAAGAGAGCGCCGTGATGCAGTGTCCGCAGCTCCCGTGATCAGCTCAAGGTGCAGCTGCAAGAAGCACGGGGCGGAGTTGAAGCTAGGACTCTCTGGCGGCATTCCGCCAGCTCCAGAGATTGGGCTTCCTCCCATCAGGATGAGGGAGGAAATCTGCATGGAGGCCTGCAGCCGAGGGCCCTCAGCGGGGGTGTTGGCCTCTATAAGCGATGCCTATGCAGGAGTTGCTGCTGCACCTGGCAATGCAGGTTGCTGCCGTCATGATGCGCCGAGTCGTGGCCTGCAGCAATGCAGCAAGCACTGTGCAAGAAGATAAGGGGAACATGGGAGTCAAGTGTAGCGAAAGAAAAAGAAGAGACTGCTTGCCCTTGTACCACTGTCTACTCCAGCAGAAGCTTGTGGACCTGCAAAGCGCTGTGTCAGAGAAGCTTTTCCTGCACCTACCCCACTTGGTAATTCTCCTCGTCTTGGCAGCCAGGCACCATACCCGAGCCCACCCACCCACCCACCCCCCGTCATCCGGCAGGCAATAGGGAGGGATAAGAGCTTGCAAATGTGTGGTCTGATGTGCAGTCGGTTGGGAGCGTGACACCTATGAGTTGGGGGGGTGCTCCCCTCCAACAGTGTTGCTCCGCCACTAGCCGGGAAACCCCCAAATAATCAGCGATACATTCATTAATGCGGGGTCAAGGGTAAAGCACATGAACTTTTGGACATCCCACCTTGGTCCAGGCCAAGCCCGAAGAGTTTCATCTGCTCCTCTGGCACCTCGGTCAGCGAGAAGATCTGCATCCGCAGGATCTCCCAGCCCTCGCCTGAACCGTCTCACCCCAAAAGAACCCTTGCTTTGAGAAGCCAAAGGCAACCCGAAGCAAGGCTTTGATGGCTCCTAATGTTGACCCCGGATTAATAAACCCCTGTTTATTGATATGGGGGTGTCCCTGGTTTTAGTGGGGATTCATCACTTTTGGAGGGGAACACCCCCATATTAATAAACAGGGGTGTATTAATTCGGGGTCAACATTATTTGCAGACAAGCCATCCCTGTACTTCTTCCAACATCCATGGTCCAAAAGGCAAAATGGAGGGCAAATGTCTGGTTTGGGGCTGAAAAGACAAAGCCCCAAGCCAAAAAATCACTGACAAGGCCTCACAGACCCTGAATTAGGTCTGATTTGGGACTGGGACAATCTGGAATGAGGGGTCACTTGTTTCATTTCACTTGTTGCTTCTGAGGGGTTGAGTTCCCTTCAAAATAAATCAGGTGACATCCTTCGGAGCCGAGCACGGCTCGGGAGGGCACATGGTTCATGGCTTTGCCAGCCAAATCTTCGGCGAAAAACGAAAGCCCGGCGTTGCGTTAGCGGTGCATCTTGACCCTGCAAAAGCCAAAGCTTGGCAAGCCAAGTCTCACGTGCCGTCTTTGCTCGAGATGACCTTCCAACCCGTCCGCGGAAGGAAACAAAAAGAAAAAAGGCATCGGCCAAAACTCATTCGCCAGAAGTCCTGGAACTGCCTGCGGCAACGCCAGAACCCTGCCGGAACCCGCATAAATGCCGCACAAAACCAGGGATTGGCGTGTTGACCCAGCTGTCGCTGTTGGAGAAAAAGACCATATAACACATATGGCCCAAGCTCGGTTCAACTCGGCACGGCCGCGCGCGACACGTCAGCACCTGGAGTGGTTGTACTGGGGCTAAATAATTACATATGATTATCTTGTGATGATGTGCGCATTTGGTGTCAAAGCTACCTCACAACTTCATTCCAATCAAGTGAGCCCTTGTAGTACACTATAAGTGCTACATTCAGCAGATCGATTATGTCCAAACCAAGCCATGATCAATTCACATCCCCCCGCGCGCGTGAGTGTCCCCCTGAACATCTTCCCCTCTTTCCCCAGTTCTTTCCCAGTTGTTGCCCCACCGAGCTTCCCCGATGCCGAACAACCCCACTGCGCGCCTGGCTCGCACTCGATCTCCATCTCCCTGCCTTTGTGCCGCACCTTGCTCCGTTGATCACTGGCCATGAAAACTCTTGTGGGATATATCATGGATTCCAAAAAAGAAACTGCACTCCAACATCCAAAGTATATGGGTCTGTCTGAACTTCAACAAACCAGAGGTCCAACAGGGTTCTTTAAAGGATACTAGGTCCTCCAGTAGAGAGCTTAGAGGCTACCCTTTTTTCATTTTTGTCTATTCTAGTTGGGGAGAACCCTCCCAACCAAAAAACAATGGGTAAAAGTTGGCACGTAGCTGGGGGGACCTAGTATTATGTTTTTTTCAGGGAAAATTCATTCTCACAGGTGGCCTTTTGGAAAAATAAAAGTGGCCCTGGTAAATGGAATAACCGATTTTTTAAGCCAACCAAAAACGCTTGGCCAAGGCACGCAGATGGGCACCGCTTCCTCCGGCTGCGGCAGCCTCTGCGCCTCAAGATCCACGCGCCGCGGCAGGGAGCCCAGGAAGCTCGGCTGCATCACCGTGCCCCGGGCGTTGGGGTTCCAAACCTCGCGGGCCCGAGCTTAGGAGAGCGGGCCCATGGATGTGCTCTTTTTTTTGCCGGGTTTGTGGCTTTCGGCTGGTTTGTTGTGTGTTCTTGTTTGTTTTCTGGTGCTTGTTAGTGGTGTTCTTGGTTTTGTCAATTCCGACTTGTTTGTGACTGTTTGCGAAACTTGCTTCTCGGAAGCTTACTGCACTTGTGTGTGGTTTCCGAAACCCCGGGCGAAACCAGAGAAAAACTACCCAGAGCGTGCATGTTTCAAAAAACGAGGGACACAATTTGTTTCAAGCCCAGAGGGAAATCAATGGGAAACTACCCAGAGTTTGTTTTCGCCTTTCCAAACCCTATTTTGGCGTTCGGCCTGCTAGGGTACACCAGGGGCCTTAAAAGCGGGTTATCGCCCAGGATACTATAAGGTTCCCTAAATAGGCAACATCACCCCACAAAACAGAAACTCACTGTCAACCGGCCTAAAGGATTTGCTTTTCACCAACCCAAAGGGAAAGTATGGATAGCCACTTAGGGACCCGGAGTTGCTGGCGTGGCTTACCTTGGCGCTCTTGTTTGCACTAAGCCCCGTCGCCCTCTCCATCCCAAGGCCCTGAGGATGAATCTGAGGGCCCGACTCAAAGGGTTCCTTCAAACCAAACAAGAAAAGGTTTCGGCCTTTTGCCCCTGTCTGGCTGCGTTTTCTCCTCAGGTTCCCATCAACAACTTGGCCCAGCACGGCAATCAATTGGCGGGTTGTTTGGCAATTTCCTATTTGGACGTGTTCCTATTTGGACGTGGACCCGTTTCGCCAACACGCCGTCCTTTTCACACCCAAACTACTTCATCCGAAGAGGGGGATGCATATTGTCCCTAGTTTCCCCAATCTGCCGAATTTTGCTTACCCTTTTGTTTCATCATTTTCCCTAAAAGCCAATTGGCTGTGGGTCAACAATAGGTACCCAGAATGGGACCCGTGGGAAAGTAGACTGAAAACCTGCGGTCCCCGGGTGGTTTCATTTTGACCCATACCCAATTGGCCCAGCCCCTGGCATTGCCGGTCCGTCGGCCTGGCCGTTCGCATCCAGCAAGATGAGGCTGGGGATACCCTGGACCTGGTGGCCCCTTCTGTTGGGGGACGAAAACAAAACCCCGAACTTCAGGACAGGGGGGGGAGGGGAGGGGGGGGAGGGGAAAAAATGTAAAAGTAGGGGGCCTGGGGGGTGGGCCCGTTTAGGGTCCCCTGTTCTGGTTTTTATGTGTCATCTAAAACCTGTTGACCCCCTTATTCGTTTTTAAAAAGGGGTTGTTGGGGAGCCTATATGGGTAAATTGTCGCCTTGTTCATTCTTGGGCTGGGGGCTGACGTTTTGTTCATTTCAAAGAGTTAGCCCTGTTAGTAGTTGTTATGTCTGGGGTGATGGACAGGTCGTTTGTTTTGACATTTGCTTGTTCATTGAAAGTGTGTTTAAGGTTAAAATTAAAGTATAATGAACCACTATAAAAGGTTTTAATGTTTAATCACATTATAACTACATAATATGAACAAACCACGAAACTAACGTGTATGCTCTCTATAAGGTTCAACTGTAATATGTTCTATAGTTTGTTTTATTTCTTCAACTGCTTATTCAATATGAACTTGTAATGACGCTCTACTTGTGATGTTATTCTGTTTACTTGATGAATAATAGCGCTTCTACAAATATTATTATGATACATATGTTTTGCACTAACTTCTATTCCAACCATTATTTCATCATCATACTTCATTAAACTTAGTAATTCTTTTGATGGCTTCAACGCATATGAAAGTGCTTTATCGCCTTTCAAACATTTGTTACGAATCTCTGCATAATATTTACTTTCTCCTACTCGTTCAGTGTAAATAGACGGTTTCCATTTCCTTTGTAAGACCTTAACTTCACAACCAATAATGCAAGAAGTGATGTTTGAAACTAAACCCTCAGGTAAGTTAGTCCAGTTCTCAAACATAAAACTATTTTTCATCATTTGACCCTCACTCATTTGTCTCTTAATATAAAAGGTATTTTTTCGTTAAGTAGTTTTCGGGTGGGGGTTGCTGGTCGAGCAGTCTGGGTTTCAGGTTTTATTTGAATGTCTTAACCTTCTTGTTAGATTATAAAGCAATGTTTAATCATATCATAATTAGATAATATCATTAAACAAAATCACGCATGCTTTCCACCTTCCTATTCAATCCCACCAGTATTCAATAATTCGCATCTGTCCATCTACTAGACAGTCTTCTTTGTTTAGCTTCCGTATCGCTCCTGATAAGATATAGTGGTTAACAATCATTGCTTCAAACTCTCCATCTCGATTTAACTTTTTACCACACACCTTTATGATGTCTTCGTCTATTCGGTTTTCATACATTTCATTAATGATGTCAAACCCAACAAATGAGTATATTGTCATCAAAATTAATCCGCTATTATCCCTAAACCTGTTAATGACATCTTCCCAGAATTCTTCGTTTTCATCAACTCGTGGCAAAGGGTGTCTTTTGATGAAATCCTTTATTTTATTCAACTCTTCTTCTAATTCTTTTCTATAACTGTCATTATCATAATCTTCTTCGTCTGATGGCGTCCAGTTTGATAAGTCGGCAATCAATCCGACATTTTCCAAATTCAAGTCCTCTATTCTTATTTCAGTCATATGTTCACTTAATATAATAAGGTAATAGTTCTTTAAGTCATTTTATTTGATTTTATTTTAAGGGGTGGGGGGGTTTGTTGATTTAAAAAAGATGGCGAGACTAATGAAAGACCAAATAATCAGCAACATCTATTATGACTTAGACGAGGGTTTCGGAAGCACACAAGCGACACACAAGAAGGCAAAGGAAGAAGACCCAAAAATAACATTAGACGATGTAAAAAAAATCTTAAAGAAACAACCAAATAAACAAAGCAAAGATTATAGAGGCACCAACTCCTACATCGCACCGTTTGCCAGATATGAATATCAAATAGACATAATGCACATGACACCCTTAGCGAAGGTCAAAGATGTTCCACAGTATGCTCTAGTCGTGATTGACATCTTCAGTACATTAGCGGATGTAGTACCGATTGAGGAAAGAGACGGAGAGTACGTGTTGAAGGCATTGAGAGCAAGTTTTAAAAAGATGGGTTATCCTATGTCCGTGTATGCTGATGATGATGATGCTACAAGCCAAGTTCAGGATATCTTCAACAGCGAGGGAATCAAACACATAATAACAAAGACCCACGCAAACGCGGCAGAGCGTTTTATTAGGACAATGAAAAACGAAATCCACGATAGAGTTAAGTTTAACAACATGAAATGGACCGATGCCCTAACACCAGCATTGAAACAGTATAACAGCACATTGCACTCGTCAACAAGGATGACACCCAATTGAGAAAAAACCTGGTGGTGATATGGTTATTGAAACTAACCAACATTTGATTAATATTAGTTTTAACAGGGACATAAGTTAGTCTATAAAGAGTAGGTTTAACACTGGATTACTATCGAGTCAAGTATATCGAAGATACCGAGAAATATGTTTAATCATTAACTAACACAATTTCGTGTCTCAAAAGCGGCTTGCTGATTCCTGCTACGTTGTAAGTTTTATTGCCCTTAATTTCATATTCAATTTTATCAACATTGAATATGTTATTAGACCATTTAGAGTTATACTCCTTTCTGTCGGTGTAATTGCCCCTTTTCTTTTGAAACACTTTTACCTTATCGTTCTCCTCTATTCTGGAATACGTTCCTTTGTTCTTTTCTCGTAGCATTTATTTCGTTGTCGTCCTTGTGTTCTTCGGGCCCCTGGTGGTTTACTTTTGACCCACACCCATATACTTGTGCTGCTTCTTTGGGGAGGGGCTGGATGCTCCAAATTTCGCCACACCTTGAAGACGCTGGACAGCTGCTGCTGGCGCAGGCGGTCCGAGAAGGGAACAGCGTGCCAGGGCATGCCGCTGAAGTAACCTGAGGATGCCAAACGGAAACCACTCACTGCATCAGGGGCCCCCTGGTCCAAGGACCGAAATCTAGTGTCAGTTGAGGACGAATACTGTTCGAAGCGCGCCACCGGCATTCCCCAACCATAAACATGGTGCAGCTACTTTCCCCTGTTGCATTTCAGAGGAAGAGACTGACAAATCTCACAGCTTAATGTTTAGTGACTGATCAACGCAAAGGAACTCTTAAAAACTTGCCAACTCGGCGAGCAACTTCGAAAACTCGCCTCGTCATGGTCGCTCGAGATGAAGACCACCTGCCATCGCTCAAATAAAACCCGAAGGGCGGTACAGCGTAGGTGTCGACCATGACTGTGGGAACTGGATTGGTCAAAGAAAATATGGTTGCCCAGTTAGACAAATTGGTCAGTGCTCCAAAGGTCAAACGGCTGAAGGTCACACCAAAGCACAAAAGACAAAAAAGAAAAAAAACGCGTGAACCGAAAGCGAGACATCCCTGTGACTTGTCCTGGCGTCTACTCAGCTACTGTGGATTTCACAAAGGTCCGGCTGAGGACTCCCGCGCAGATGTTGGAACAAATCGCCAGGTCAGGAAGTGGCTGACTCAAAGGTGCAACAGAGGCTCGCAATGATCTGAGCCAGTGTCAATGAGAAAGTTGTGTGCCCAACATGGGAATTTGGTGACCCGCATGTTCTAGAACTTATAACCTGTGGCTCCCAAGAGGGGATTCTGGGGAGGTCGGCGGTCAAGAAATCTCCCTTTGGACCCAAGGGGGCGCAGGGTTCCGTGTTTGATAGCCTCAAGGTAGACTTCAACCCATCGGTCATTGGTCGTTGAGTTCCCAAGCTTCCATTTTCGGAGTGTAGAACCACCTGACCTGTGCAGAAACTTTCGGGAAGCAGAACCATGCGCAGGAACTGCACCACCTACAAAACCACCTAAGCACCTGCAAAAATGGCGCTGTTGGAATCAATTCTGGGCAGGTAGAACCATCTGACATGTACGCTAAAACAAAAGGAGAAAAACACGAACCACCTACCGAGATGGCCCGTTTGGCCTCATTTCTGGGCGCTCCAATGACTCCCCAAGAGTCATACAACATGCGCACGCCTCAAAGGCGCGGCCCGCGGCCCTGGCGCGCTCGTAGACCTTGCGGAACTGGGGCGTGTAGTTGCGGCAGGGGCCGCACCAATGGGCCGAGAAGTAGAGGCCAACCACCTGGTGAGTCTTTCGGAGCTTTGGGCGCGTGGGGTTTGGAAGGGTAACCGCTTTTGAGACTTGGGGACGACTAGTCAACCCCCCTCCGGGCGCGTGGTTTTTGAAGGATATCCTTTTTGAGTTGATTAGTCAACCCCTGGTTTTTGAAGGGTACCCCCGTTTTGGGTTGGGTGAGGATTAGTAACCCCCCCCCAAGGATGTGAAGGTCCAGAAAGGCGCGTCAATTTGCTGTTTCGAGATAGCTGATTGTTGGAGGTCTTCTATGCCAATCCTTGAACAGTATGTTGATGTTCTTGGACTAATCGGAAGGGGCGGGGAAGGGTGACAAAAAAAAAATGGCTAAATGTTGCAACCTTGTCTGACATGGAAAACAGTGCTGGTGAGGGGACTCGGGGGGCGGGGGCCGGGAACACAGGGGGGGACATGGCATTCATGGGCGGGCTTTAATGAGGTGTCAACATGCCCCATTTCGGAGTCCAGTTCTGACTAAGCTTGAAACCGAACCACAAATTGAATCAACCCAAAGACCCATCCGCCCAATAGGCTCAATAGGTTTAAGAACCCAGCAGTGTCCTTTTCAAAAAGGCTTAAACGTCTCAGTTGGTCAAACCAAAAACCCACAGTGACAGGGGGTCCTGTCATCTTGACTCCAGCCGTGTTGGTTCTCAACCGAGGTCAAGAAACAAGATTGAGGTTTGAAACGGGCTCTTTCCTGCCAGAAGTGAAAACACGTTCTGGCCAGTAGGTGTTTTGTTCCTTTGGTCCAACTGCTGCGAAAAGTCCTTTTATCTGTTTGCTCGTCTTTTTGCGGAGAAGCTCGCTTGGCAAGAAGTGAAACAAATTTGTTGGATCCCCACTTGAAACGAAATTCTAAACCCAACTTTCTACGACCATGGTCCTCGCTTGTGCAAAGGAAACCTGGCAATGCGGAGGCAGTGTCCCCAAATCCCCTTGAATGCATGGTTCCGTTTGCGGGCTCCATTTTAATCTGCAAAGGTGTACACGTTTGCCCTCCCAACCGCGTTGCCATGGCGCCTGACAGGGGTCCGTTACCAGCGTCTTGGGTGTTGTTTTCAGGAAAGGAACAATAGAAATCATGCGGAAGGTACAGTACGGGTCCCTGGATATATGTTCTCGTGAGAGGAGGGTACTACAAGGGCCTACAATGATAAGAATGGGGTTGTGAGCTACGATTGCTGTGGGCTTTTGTTTCGCTCCAAAGGCCGTCTTTCAGGTGATTCCAAAGCCCCTGCCAACGCCATTCTACCTTGCAAGAGTCCAACAAATACACCCCAGCTGCCAGCTCGTATTTCTTCGGGCCAACACCCTTGACGAAACCGCTCGGTTGGCCGGGTTGGCCATGGCACCAAATTGGGACCTCAAAACATATTGCGGTTTTCCTCTTGGCTTCCCATCAAACCAACCTTGAAGACGGGGTGACTCCCACGCACAGTGTCGGGGGGCGCTTAAAAGCCCCCCCCCCCTGCCAAAGGCCAGGCCACTCCTCGCTCCAGGGATGACGTGGCCACCTCCTGCGAGCCGTGCAACAACTTCGGCCCCAGCAGCGCCTCCATGACGTCTGGAGGCTACGTCTGGAGGCGACGTGCCTGAAACCCAGGAGATCTGTTGTCGGCTTCGTTTTTGAGGCCGGGTCCAAAACCATAGACACCTGTTCTACCATGAAGATACTGAACGATGACCCAGGCTTGGTAACCCTTTTTGGGTCTTCAAATTTAGGAAGCCACCAATTTGAAGATGCAATCGTTTGGAGAGAAGCCGTTTGTTTGTTGATGTGAAGCATGCCCAGCATGTTGGCTGCCCCTAAGCAAGAAGAATCGCAACTCGGGACTCGCTTCTGTTCATAGCTGCACGAGCAATACAAGTGCCTGCACCATCACACACATTGTTGTCCTATAACCATTTATCAGCACCCCACAATCCCATTTTACTTCAGGCCCTTGTATTGCTCAACTCAAGCGCTTGGATATGACAAGCTTAGCTTTCGTGTGCCGAAAAGAACGGAATGCGCTTGGAGCCAATGCTGCGAAGATATACGTCACACGCATCTGTGCTCAGTGCAACATGTGAGTGTCTTCTAATGGTCTTAACGCTTCCGCGATTCTCAAATACCAAAGACACGCCAAAGACACTTGCCAGCTGCCAAAAGTCAAGGTGTCCATCACCTCCAAATCGCCCAATTCTGGAAGGGGTGTAGAACCAGGAACCATAATTTCGGGGACAAAAAGAACGATCCCTCTCAAACACCAGGGCCTCCACCTCTGTGATTGTTGGAAACCTCAACCCCGAATGGACCCATCTTCTCTGCCTTACTTCTGGGTCAAAGGCTCCAGGATAAGGGTGCCTGAAAAAACCGGAGTCTCACGTCGTTTTCGGATCTCCTGTTTGCTTCCGGAGCGCATCATGGTTGTGGACAACCATCTCTATCACACCAAAGTGGGTGATTCCCGCGACTACGTTCTGGCCTTTTGGGGATTTGTGTCCACAACCAATCGCATCAGTCTGCTTCCGCCAAGTTCGGATCGCCTTGTGCGTTTTGCACCAAGGGCTTGGCGGAAGAACAGTTCGGCACTGCGATCTAGTTGCGTTCGGATGCTTGGACCGTGCCTTGCTTGTTTTTAGTGTCTAAGAAACCAATAAAGGACATTCTGCAGGAAGTCCTTTGTTTTTGGCAGGTATTTAGCCAATGTCCTGTAGACTTTCCTGTAGCTGGCTTCTGCTATTTCCGTGGGGCCCATTGATGGTCCCGTAACTTCCCGAAATATATCAGGTCGGCAACAAGTTCGAAACCCTGTAAGTTACCTCGATTTGCGGGGGGGTTGTAAGTGGCATGTGGTTGACTCATTGACTCACTTGCAACATTCGGGAATCAACCATATGGTTCCGCAAATTGCACAATAATTACACCACCACCTGCAATAAGGCATCCTGAAGTAAAGGACTTTCGTCATGAGGATGCTTTCCTCAAACAAACACGTACTTAGCGAACTTTCGCCAGTTCTCAGTCCAAGTACCCGATGCCAACCAGCTGCCTCAGCTGCTCGTAGAGCCCGAAGGAGAAAACGCACCTCGGAGCCGCCCGAGCGGGGCCCTCCACGATCAAGAAAGCGGGCGAAGTGGGTGCGGCTCAAAATAACAGAGCTGGGGTTACGCAGGTTTTGGTCTTTGTTTCCATCCAAGGGGCCCAAAAATTGGCACTATATACTTCTTTGAGCCACAGCCAAGTGTGCATTGGAAGAGGCGGCAACAAGTCAGAGCTATGTGCACGGTTGGTTATTGTTGCGCTGGGAGTATCTCCCGTTTGCTTTTGGTGATCTAGCACAAGCAAGCAAGATGCCGATTTATGAAGAGCCGTCGGCTTTTGGAAGGCCGAACAAAAAACAAACTACAGGGAGATCAAATATGGAATTGCATCGTGCCGGGTTTTCTAACTGACAGCTGTGTTGCCGAGGCACAATGTAATGTACAGCTGTTTGCTTTCCCGGACCCAGAATTTGCCGGTTGCACTAAAATGTCTTTAAACCAGATTCGGCCTTGAAAGGGAAACCCAAAGGAGATTTCTTAGACAATGATGAGTTCATGCACTGGGTTGGCCCGACCCTGGGACCAAAGGACCCCCGCAAAGACCACTCAGGTTCCATGTGTTCCATGGGCGGGATTTCCATGAGGATTCCCCAGTACCCCTCCCAAAAAGCTCACCCTCAAACAAATCGCACCATGAATGAGAAGCCTGGGCATCCCGATGGACAAGTAGATGGATTCCACTGAGAAATGCTTGGAACCAAAGTGAAGCTCTGTTGTTTGCGGATGCGAACACGAAATCCACCTGTCTCAAAGCCTCAAGTAAGGACCATGGACAGTGGGGATACATCCCAACCTGCTCACACCACAGTTTTGGGGATCCCCGTATGGGCATAAGGGAATCAAGTCTGGATCCCCAGAAATTTGGACGTGTCCAACCTGACGAGGTTTGGACACAAGGAGAGCGAGAGAGAGAAACACACAGACACACACTCACTAAGGCGAAGCATTGGGGCCTGCCTAACCCCCCTAAGATTCGATTCTACGAGAATCGATTCTACCCGAACCTTTCCTGGCATCGACGACTGGACGAATCGAACTGGGCTATGGTTGAAGCCCTTCTGTGATACGAGTGTGGGCCATGTGACTACTTTGTCGTAGGGGGCTTCCCTTCAATTCACAAAAAAACAGGACACCCTATAGTCTCCCCTAGAAATATTACTGCGCCCAAAGGAAACTCCATGCTAGCCCAAAAGGTCTGGACCATGGGCAGTGGACCCCCCCCCTCCCCAAGATGGTGGGTTTCCCAGTTGGTTTCCCTTTAAACCAAACCCAACAGGTACCATCCCACCCCCCCAAAAAAAAGGGACACGCCCGTCACAAGCCCACCCGGGCCGCCGGCACAGGCGCTAGTCGAAGGAAGGCGGGCACCCAGCCACGGAAAAGAATTCCGGGCCCCGACCTCGGCCGAGGCTTGTGGGTGGCTTGAATCCATTGGTGGGGGGGAATCCTTTTGGCCAGGTTCGCAGAACCTCTAGGGATAAAGGTAGCCTGACGATGACCCCTTGCGCCGACCTCCCGTGTCAGGGTCTCAAGAAGGTTCAATCGTGGGGGAGTCAGGGGGAGTCGTTTGGGGCGGGGGTCGACCGAGGCCAGGCCTGGCGGTTGAAACATCGACCTTTTGCCAAGTCGAGTTGAGCTTGTCTTTGGTAGGGATGTTTCAAGGGAACCCCGGGTTGAATCTTGTCCCACTAGTATGTTACATTACCTTTTAGTTGCCCAGTTGAGTTGAGCTTGTTGCAAATGGGTTCCCTCCAATAACACGCAAGAGGTTGTTTTGTTTCAAACAGCAGGCCTCCCACATGCCGCGGACTGATTCGGCTACTTTGCAGCAGATAACCTCGGCAAAACAGTGTCCTCAAGAAGATGACCAAGCAAAATAGAGAATAAAGGAACCTCAAAGGGGACCCAATTCCAACAAGAGCTTCCCTCCCCTTCAAAAGGGTGCCCTCTTTTTAAGTTGGCACCCTTGTTGGGGTGGATTTTTTCGTCGGAAACCACCGAGTAATCCACGGGTTCAAATCCCCTGTGTTGCTTTGCTTGCCGCGGGGCTCCCGAATCAGCAGCGCAGCACAGGCCTGGGGCCCTGTTGCGCCGTAGCGCGCAAAGGCGCCGCCCAGGCTCTGGGCGCTTTGGTACCTCCCGCCCGAGTGCCACGGTTGGTTTTCTGAGCCCGCTAGGGGTGGTTGGAGGTCAGTACTGACCGCTTATATAGTATAATTATACCCTAAAACCTACCATGAAGCCTCCAGAGGCTCATCTTTGGCAGCATTTTGGGTCCAAGCCCAGGATTCAGAGCGCTGGAGGTCCTGTGGAAATTCCTGCAACTGGTTTCTTGGATACTTGTAGGTGTTTTTAATGGCTTTCTGGAACAACTGGGGATAGTCCTCTTCTGGCCATGGTTTGCAACCTACTAAGTGGCTTGGCTTGAACACCCAAGTTCCTCCAAAGACTTTGACTTGCGCCCTCTGCCCCTGCAACAATCCTGGAACCTGACGATGGCATGTGGAAGACAACTGTTTTTTTGGAGAGGCGCCAAAACTCCACTTCTGTGTGTGTGTGTGTGTGTGTGTTGGAAGCAAGGCTTTTTGACACATCTTTGGGGGGCATGCAAGCAAGCCCCTGAACCTCCGCTCGACTCAGCCCAGTTCGCTGAGAAAGACACACAAGGGAAACCAAACGGACAAAGAAACAAGCAGGAACTCCCAGATCAGGAGGGGCGCAAAAAGCCACTCATTCCTCCAGTGGCTAACTTGGATCTGTTCCAAGAACTGGTTGAATTTCCATCCCGGAAGTTGAACGGGTAGGGGTCTTCTGGAGGACTGGAAACTGACGCCCCAGTTGCCAGTCCTCAGTGCAGAGAAAAAGACTTTGCGAGTCGCCTGCCTGGAAACTCTCTGGAATGGAGCCCTACCGCAGTCCACTGACTGAGAGCCATGCCCCTAACGGCCTCGAAAAACGCCACAAATAGTCACAACGAGTCACAAATGGTTGCAATTAAATCCCCTCATGGCCCATCAGATCAGATAGGCCCCCGGATCGAGGTCCAAAACACCAATTCAGCACATGGCAGAGCCCAACCCAGTTGCGGCTGTCCCCTTGTAAAAATTGATGCCCGCACACTCTTCTTCATCCCTCTAAGCCCCACAAACTCCCTTAAAAGAACTAACCCCTGATGCAAAACAAAAACATTGATTCGCTTTCTGAAGCCCTCCGGGGCATGGGCATGGTGAGCACCACGTCGAAGGGCATGTGGCAAGTGGTACACACCACCGCCGCCTCATTCGCGTGCAACGACTGTTGGGGCGACGGGTCCGACGACTGCTCAGGTCGGCGACGGCGAGAATGGGCAGGAACCGGGGCTTGGAATACTCTGCCCAACACAAGTCGTTGACTGTTTGGCCTAAAGAATCGGCTGCACTTTCAAAGGGACCGAAAGGGGTTGCGCTTGGATTAGATGGGCACCCCCTTGGTTCTTGTTGTGGCCAAAGGGAAGACACCCGTAAACCTCCGAACCAATCCAAACCAATAATTATACCTGCATGTAGCCCTACACCCAAAACGAGATTCCGATCCCAACACATGGATTGGCTGTGGCGGAAGTCATCTGCAGGAAAGCACACTCCCCAAAATTGACATCTGGGGAGGAAATCCATCTTGGCCCAATGGGTTCTGATGACACAGTCTGCTACACCCGGGTTGAGCGATCGGAACCAATTCGTTTACAAGGAACCCGAGCCCTGTCCACCTGCACCACCCCAAGAGGAAACTCATCTGAGGTGATCTTTAAGCGGATGGGAAACAGAGGTTGTGCCGGGCGGGTTTTTCATACAGGCCGATCACCCCTTTTTTTGAGGGCTGGATGGGCATCGCCGGGTTCAGGAATGTGGGAGGTCCTACCCAGTATGACTCGGATTTCCACATTCTTGTTTGTGGATCCATCTGCCTGTTGTATTTTTCCGCACTAAAGCAGACACTCTACACACACACACACAGTCGAGAATGGCCCTCCGTGCTCATGTCCAAATGCAGCACGAAGCCTGGTGTTTTCCTTCTTGGGTCATTTCCCCAGAGTTAAATCCCGTGCAATACAAATCTCTCAAGGATTTCTCTGACATGCACATGACCCCCAAAGGGTCCAAAATGAGCCTTCTTGCCGAATAGGTGCAGTTTGAGCAGGCACCTTTCCCCTAGCTTTTGAGACCCCAGCTCCACATGGGAAGGTCGCGCGAATGTCTCCAAACCTACGGCCAAACATGCCAAAAAGTGGGCACCAGGTCCCGGTCGACTTGTAAGTCAAAGGCTGCAGCACAGATTCGCCAGCTGAAACGACAGCTCTAGGCGCTTCAAGCAGGCCAGCGCAAAAGCAGCCTTTTCAAGAAGCAAGCCCGCTTGAGGTACGCGGAGAAGCCAGCAAGCCACAGCCCCAGGCAAGATATGGAAATACGGCGCTTGTCCACACTGCAAACCCTTGCGTCCAGTGGCTCGTGCCACAGGACCGCGCTCGGGCCAGTATTTCCTGAGATGCGGCCGATGGTTTGAGCTGAGTCAAGCAGGACGAAGATCCTGTTTGTACGGAAAGTTGCTTTTACAGGTCCCGTGGACAGTCTGCCGACAAGCACCTGCCGCCGATGCCAGCGAACTTCGCCTACAGCATGGAGGCCAGGCCGGGGTTGACGACTGCGGCGAAGCATGCAAATGAACTGAACCATTGCCCCCCCCCGCCACCCACCCAAAATGCTGCTGTCGGCCTACGGTCGATTAAGGGCGAGGTACCTTGTAGTGGGTCTCCTGTTTGACAACTCCATAGGAGCCCCGGTCAAAATGTGCGTTGCCCGCAACGAACATGCAAGAAACAAGTGCGTTTAGAGCTCGCTCCCGCATGTCCCTCCCAAATGAACCATAGACAAATCCGCAAATTGTAACAACGAGCCTCATGTGTAGCCCTGAAAACTGTAGGATCTGGACAAATGTGAATCCTCAAAACAAGTTTGTTCCCTAAGGTTACAAGTTCGTTCCCTAAGGTTGTGCTACATGTCGGAGACGAAAACGTGTATCCTTGCGCAAAGCTTGCCTTGGCTCAATCCCGGCGCACCAAAAAAAGTATGTTCGAATTCTGGCCAGGTTTAGTTTACTCTACGAAAGAATGTGCTTGTAGGAGCCCCCAGAAATGCGGCGAACTAAGCCCAGCACAATGAGGGATGATGCCACGTGCAGCATAGGGCCTCAGTGCAAATCCGCGTCTTCCGGCGGGCTGCAAAAGGCCACAACTCAGAAAATACGCCCCCGCAAACTAACGGAAGGAATCCAAAAAGAGGATCCAAAACCTGCAAAGGAGATTCTGATCCTCAAAATGATTGGCGTTTTGGGCTCCATGTTCTTCTGCAGGGTGCTCACCGGTCACGATCACCCCCTTAGAACAATAATGACATCGGAGGTCCTTCTGAAAAGGAACAAATACATCTCAAGCAGATAAAGGTCAAGAAATATCAAGCCAGCGCAATGCATTCCCAGCATTTTCACAGGCCAAGGGCAAAGCCTCCAGTGCAAGCCTGGCTCAGGCTGACCGGCGGATGCCCTAGCAGGGTTCTGTTGACCCGAGGAACGTCGACATCGACCCCAGCCGTCAAGTAGCCACAGGAAAAAGGAAACCCACTGGCTCTTTGCTGGCGAAGGGAAGTGGCCACTGGAGGTCTGGGTATCACAGAGTGCCGACAGCCCTGATCCAGAACTGAGTGATGGACAATACCTCTGCCATGCTCCTTCCCCCATGCCCCCGTGTTATATAAAAACTTCCCGAAAGCTGAAGGTCCAATTGACATTGAGGCCAAATAACATTGCAGATCCACTCTGACAATGCAGTACAGCTTGTAAAACTATCCCAAGTCACAAGCAACGCAGGTTGCTAACATGCGGCAATTCAGGTCCCAACTTTTGTCGGACGCCCTAGCCAAAAAAGACACTGTCACAAATGCGAAGCTGCGGAGCCATGCGCTTTTGACCGTGCGAGTCTATCACTTGCTGGTGCTCAGTAAGAAGGCCAACAAGGGTTTTGGAAATGAATCGTTCGGAATCCTTTGGAGGAAGCCACAAGGGATGACTTTGTCGGGGTCATTCCCTCATGCCTATCGAAGCAAACAGATTATGAGTATTCGATATAGCATCTTTAGATAACGCCAAAAACATGTATGCGTGAAGTGGGGGGGGGGGGCACAAAGATTGCTGCCTTCCTTTTGGTTTCCGTTTTATCGAGGCAAACAAATGCTCGAAAGGAGACGCGGCATCCCTGCAGCAAGCCGCAGAGCAGCAATCCACAGGCAAGCTTCCCGAAGCTAGTTACTCAACGAAACGGTCAAAACAAGGCAAAGCAGCTCTGCAGCCCTTTATTTGAATCCCACAAGAATTCTGCAGTCTCTTTGAATCAAGCGGAATTGGGGCCAAAAATGCACAGCTTCTCGCTCAGACCTGTACAAGCGAATGCGTTTTGCGGCTTTTGGCCCTCGCATAGAGCCCCAACAAAAGTGGGTGTGCCAGAAACAAGGCACCGCAAACCTCACTGCCACATGTGGGTGTGTTTGAGCGTGTTTTTGGGGGGCTCGGTGTCAGGTTTGTTTATATGGATACAAAACGAAAGGCCGCGATCTGTTCGCGTTTCCTCAATTTGGACACATACCCACCCATGGAGTCTCTCGGCTTCTCTGCTCCCAATTGCTTTGGCATGATTCGGCGTTGTCCGCAAACCAAAGCAACCATCCGCTTTCCCAAAGTTCTTGGTTGAGCGGTTTGGACGTTGGGAAGTGGTTTCTCATTTGATTGCCGGGTAATTAGAACCAGGAGGTCAAGCCCCCAACCCCAAGCCAAACCACGGAAAGCTGCCAAAGCTGAAAAAAAAGTATCGTTTTTGACCCCTCCTAGAAGCAAAACCGAAATCCTGCTTGGTGGGGAAAACATTCTCCCTGAAAAGGTTCAGGATCGAACCAGAGAGCAAGGCTTGCGAGGCAAGCCTCTGCAGGGCGCCTGCGAGAGGATTCGGTGCATTTGAATTAAGAAACGCACCCGCCGTTGCATCTGTGCCAGTTGTCCCATGGAATCAGAAGCTAAACTCGATCTCTTCAAGCAGCCGATCGTCATGCGTACGCAATTGTTCAGATTCTCCCGCCCAGTGGCGGCTCAAAATCACCGACCTGTTGATCTCTGTCTCCATGTCATTCTGCACAAATAACTATCTTCACCAAATGGAAACAAACATAGAATACAGAATCCATCGTCCTACCTGAGTGGAATGGGTTCCGTGGTTTCCATTGGCATGTCCACTGGCTTCGATTTGTCTCCATGGGCTTCCTCTTGAAAGCAACCAAACCCACAGGTCGGATCTGCCTCACACAGTCTCCTCACTGTCGCTCACCGACTCCGTGTCCGTGATGGAGCTCGTGTCGCTGCCCGGCGCGACGCAGCAGCATTGACGGCCTAGATTCCATGCCAAACCGCCAAACTGCCTGGGGGTCCATGGGACGCCACGAGAACCAAGGGCGCCTTCCGGTTTTCCTCTGGGCCCCGGTTGTTTGGTGTGTGACCCATCCGAACTCCGGCTCCGGAAGAAAGAAACCACGGCAAAATCGGCAAGGGCCAGGCGGTCTCTTTGAACAAGGTCCTCGGGCTTTTTTGAGGTGTTAAAAGACTCCCTGCTTGGGTGTTCAAGCTACTAAAGTGGGCTATAACCACAACAAGGTGGCAAATCCCTGTTACCCCGGTTACAACCGTTGTTGTAACCTACTTACTAGGTTGGTTGAACATCCAAGTGGTTAAATAAAGCATCAGAGCCCAACTGTGGTTGGGAATGTTCCTGAACCTTCACTTGCCGGGCTTCAATTGAAACCCTAGGTATCACTCTTCAAAACAGGAACACGATGACATCAACTAATTCTCAGAACAATGTCTAGAGCCTAAGCTCAGGGCATTCACCTATGGGTGTGTGTGTGTGGTCAAAATAGTCCAAAAATGGTTTTGGTTTCACTTTAAACAAATGTAAAAAGGGCCGTCCCCTTTCTCAAGAGAGCACACACATCACATACACACACATCTGAACTCAAGTCCAAAAGTCTAAGGAATGGTATGGGCGTGTCTCAAAGTTGGGTAAACCACCAAATGGCGACGGTTTCCTTTTGGCTTCCCGTTAAAAACAAACATCAAAAGTCAAGCAGTTGGGTCTGCTTAAAAAAAGGAGCCACACACCAATAAGGCTGGAAAGCGGTTCACCCTTCGCCTCAAAAAAACACCCAAAAGCGCTTGGCCTCTCTAGATAGGGGGGAACCCACAAATCGTGCTTCTTCCTTTCTCCTTTAAGCCAACCTGAACAAGGCACTCTCCATACACATGTCAAAAGCTGGCTGTGGGTCAAAAGCATGTACCAACATGGCGCCTTGGCAACTGGAAAAGACTAGCACCTGCACAAACCCCAAGACCAATTGCAACCAACCTGGGAACCAAAGACCAACACCTGCCGCCATACCAACGCCCAGCTCGGGTTTTCCTGTTCCCCAAAACGGCTCCCCCGTCCCATGGCTCCCGCGGCTCTCCCGCTGCCAGGTCTCAGGTCAGTGAATGGAGGCCCTCCTCCAGCACCACCGCGCCGGAGGCGCGCAAGTCCACCATGCCCTGCCTGGAGCTTACGAGATGCCGAGCCAAGGGAACTCATGGGAAACCCATGGGAAACCCACGGAACCTGCAAGGAGCACTTCGGAAACCTGTTGGAAACCCCATAGGAGAAGCCCCAGATTCACCCTTTTGCGAATTACAAAGGTGTAATACGAAGGGAACCTTCTTCGGCCGTTTTTCCTTGCGACGAGGAAGAGAAGCTGCTGAGCCCCAGGAAGAACCTCGAGTTGAAGGGTTCATTTCGTGGGACGTCGAAGTAGTTTTGGCGGGGCGTCAAACCTGAACGAAGCCCAAAGCCGAAGCTGGAAGCGAGACTGCGGCAATCGTCCAAATGGCTCATGAGAAAGCAACTCTGAAGCTTCAAAATTACGCCCGAGGGCTCGGATGCCGGACATCTGCAGGAATCTGCTCGAACGCCCCCCATAGCTTTCACTTGAGACAAAAGCGTCTTAGCCGCCTTTGTTTATTCATTTATTTATTTATTTTGGGGGGGATCCCCGAGAACTTGGGTACCCCATTTGGGTGTCTGTGATAGGAACATGTAGCCCCCACCCATGGTTGGTTTCCTCGCAGTTCCCTGTGAAGATGTGCAGGCAAGGCTCATGACATGTTCGGTCACGGAGGGGGCCTTGTCAATGATCTGGATCCGCACCTTGCTCTCGCTCCTCTCTCCCTCGCACTAAGCTCCAAACCCTGAAAAAAATCCATCCATCCCCCAAACCACCAGGGGTAGCCTTGAAACTGCATGTGTGTTTCCCGCATTTCCCGCTGAAACAGCCCTAAGATGGGCCCTCAACGAGAGGGCTCAAGAACATGTCATGACCGCCTCCTGTGTGCCCCCAGCTCAGATGGCCAGTGGCCATGGGAACAAACGGGCACCCTTTTCTTGTAGGTTGAGTTTAAAGGGGAACCCTTGCCAAAAATACGGGCGCTACTGGGCAACTGGGCCAGGGAAGGTGTTTGGCCCAGCCATCGAAACGCGTGGCCCGAGTCTCCCGGAAGCTCTCGTCGCGTCTCAGCTCGGGACCCCCCAGTCCAGCAGAAATGACCAAATGTAGCCTCGCTCGCGTCGTCTTCGCGGGGATTTTTCGGGTATTTGTGGTATTGCCAGCCTTGCGGGGTTTTTGGGTTTTTTTTGGGGGGTTTTATGGTATGCCAGCTTGGATTTGAAGGGAAACCGGCAACATCTGCGGTGGGAGCCCGAGCTGTAAACTTACCCATCTCCTGCAAGTTCCGAACTGCGAAAATGTCCCGCCCACGAGAAGAAACGGTGCTGAACTCGACAAGTGGGGGAAGCTGTCTGACCAAACAAATCGGATGTGAATTGCAACGGGGGAGCCTGGAGGCAACGACGCGCAGCCTTCGCTCGCCGGAAGAAAAAAAACCGAAGAAAAAACACCCAGATCACAATGTCCAGTGGAAGGGGTTTTACGAAACGGCAACAATGAAGCGGCAAAAGCCTTGCGGCTCGGATCCCTTGTTACTGTCAAGCGCCTCGTTTCGAGGAATCGACCGAAGATTCTGGTTTTTTCCCCCCCTAAATCCTCTTGGGGTTGTCGGACAAAACTGCTCGGCTGGGCACTCTTGTGAACGAAGTGCTCTGTCCTTGAGAAGTTGGACAAAGATTCAGCTTTCCATGTGGCGAGCTGGATGTGTCTGAGTTGGGGGGGTTACTTGCGTGTTGCTTCTCTTCGAGGATGACATTTGGGTGTGTCTGGCTTTAGGGGACCCCCCAAAATGGCGGCGGTTTGCCTTTTGGCTTCCCGTCAAACCCGCCAGAAGAGGACCGTGTCCAAAAAAGACGAGCCGCCCATTCGGATACCTCAAACAACAGCCACACGCCAACCAAAGCTCCCGATCCCGCATCGGGCATGTCACATGCCAGGAGAGGCGGGCCAATGTTCAGCGCGAGGGTTTGCAGAACTGAGGGATACCTCGGCTCCCCGCAAAACCCGCCGGCCGGTGGAGGGCCAAGGCTTGGGCCAACCCCTGCTCAAAAACGGTGAGACGCACAACTCGTGGAAAACCAGGAAAAACAAAAGCTCATGTTGGAGTCCAAGTAAAGAGGGTCAGAGTTGGTTTGAAGAAATGTTGCCCAAACTCAGTGCAAAACTTGGTCCTCCGGCACTTCTTCGCCTTTCGTCAAACATAAGAATTCACCGGCCTGAAATAAGCCATGGGTCCATGGGTGAGGTAGACCTGTAAGCGACTTGAATGACCTAGTGCTGCGGGGTTTGCGAGTTTTGGACGCTGGCAAAGGGGAACGCCACGCCAAGGGTTCCCTGGCCCTCTAAGGGTAAGCTGGTCCCCGGAAAAGGAGAAAATTACAGGACCCACCAATTTTCTGCCACCTGCTTGGTTGTTCGTTGCCACAGCTTGGCCCACTAGGGTGAACTTCTATGGGGGTCGTTCACCTATAGTTGAGCCACAACTACGTCAGAAAGTGAAAGGCCGGATATCCGCACCTATGTCCGGTGACGGTCCCTACTAGCCTTCGCTTACCCGAATCCGAATTTTCAGCAAGTGGCTCACTTTGGCATCTCTCCAAATAGGGCTCTCCGAAAATGGTTTCCTTTCAGTTCCCTTTGCCAAAACTTTTGGGGTCCTGCTCCCGTTTCTGAGAGTGAAACTCGCCTCCCGTCTCTCCACCTGGGACATCACATGGAACACCCCGACGCTCACGAGCAATCCGCGACCAAAAAAGCCCGCGAAGAAACGCCCGCGAAGGAAAGCCTCGGAGCGAAGCTGAGGCGAGGGCAAGAACTCCAAGCTCAGGGCCTGCACATTCCTGGCGCTCGAAACCGCTCGAAACGCTCGATGTAATCTCAGCTGACCAGTGGCCATGGAAAAAGGGCATCCTTTTTTTGTTGGTTCCGCCACATTGCTCAAGATCCCACCCCCCCCCCCAATTGGAGTAAGTGGAGCCCACATCCTGGCCGAAGCCAAGAATCAGGCCGTCCCACTGAGGGGAAGGGCAAAGCATGAATTAAATCTATTTAACGCATGTGGTCAGCATGCGCTAGCAAAAAAGGCAGTCCTTGGTTGAAATTAAAAGGGAACCCTTGCCCAAAAAAAGGAAAAAAGGGCCACTGAGCAACAGGGCAATGGACGCATGGGGCTTAAGTGGAAAATTACGCATCTGGTTCAGGGACATCTACAACATGTGGGTGGGTGCACAGATGCCCGTGCACCAAAGGGTCTCCAATTGCAATTCATACCAGCAGACGGGACTCCAAGAATGATCCCCATGGCCTCGCGTCAAAAAGGCGAGGGCGAGCTCCAACGCGGGTCCCTCTGGTCCATTTCAAAAATTGGGAACGCCAGCGCTTGCAACGGCAACAACATGGGATATTTCCATGGCTCCAAGATACTCAGAGTGCATATGGGGACTTCGATCCTTGAGGCGTAGAACCTTATACACCGGTTGTCCCAGATCCGGGGCTTCCGAGTTCGAGGAAAAGGGACCACTTCTGGGCGATGTCAAAAAGTGAAACCAACTGCCGGGACCCTTACCCCTTTTGAGTCGCAATCGAAACCTAGGAGCATGGTCTACCCAAGAATCTAACGGGCGGCAGCACCTTTCTGGTTGTGACTCTTCCCCGTTAACCTGCACTTAGCTGGGCTTTGGTTGTGGCTCGTTTGAGACTGCGTGTTTCACGGGTCTAGATACCGTGAACCTATCCATGTATACTATTCTTAAAGGGGTCCTCAACCTGAATCCCGCTTCAGACAACTCCTGCCCAATGGCCTTTGTTTCAGGTGGAGTCTCTCAAACAGCTGGGGTCCCTACGGATTCCATGTCAAACAACCTAAAACAAAAACTCGTTTGAAAAAATGTGGTTGATCGGATTCTCTAGTGTGAGATTCTTTGCCATGTCCAGTGGATTACTCTGACTACGGAATGCCCGCTTCGATCAATCACCAGACATTGGTGAGATCAAGAGAAGGATGGGAAAAACGACACTTGCCAAAGCAAAAGCCCCAGCGTGGGCCATCCACGCAACCCTGAGTAAGGTGATTGGGGTGGGGGGCCCACCCCATTTACCTTACTCAGGGTTACCTGGATAGCCCACAGAACCCCGCGATCCGAGATCCAGCGATTCGATGTGCGCAGCTTGGTCCAGAAAGGCTCATGAAGGTATACAGCGTAAACCGCCTCGGACGCAGTCAGGCAGAATCTGAGAATATGTCATTTTGTTGGCGTACCCTGAAGTTGGGCCACGTGGGGGCTGACGACACGTCGAATGACAATTCAAGCCGGTGCCGAGAACAAGTTGAAGGATGCCCTGAATTGGACCATGTACACAGGGTGGGTATGTCTTGTGAGGGGATTCAGGGCCGCCCGCTTTTCATTTCGAAAGACTGTGAGCAAAATCTTGGGCCACCGAGGATTCCCAACACTCCAGCTGAGGCACACATGCTGCATCATTTCCGTGGGCTGGCTGAAGGGCCCGTAAAAGCACATGGGAAAATGAGTAAGTCTCCCAGTTTGTGGAGGAACTTAGAGCTCGTAGCCTATGTCCTTCCCAAATGAACCACAGGCAAATCCAACCTCACATATTGCGGGTCAAGTCTGCGGAAACTTCGCAGGGTAAACAAAAACTGGCCAACCAGCCGGACCACCGCCACGAGACAGGAGACCAAACCAATCTTATTCCCTTGTGAGGGTATAAGAAAAACTCTGTCTGTGATACTGAATGGAAGCAATTTGCCTTCCGAGCAAGGAGGCCAAAACGCTTGTTGCCAGCAGGAAAAAAAGGTGTGTCCATTTTGGGAGGTTTCCTTAAAACCACCAAAACAGGCGTAGCCTCAAAAAAAGACACAGGCCCTCGCCGCCTTTGGTGAACCTGGTTGGATTTTTATGAGCCACCTACCCTGCTTGAGTTGGTGCTCCAACCTCCACAACTCTTAGCTGAGCGCCCAAAACCCATTGACTTTTGGCATCAAAATCTTCATGATGGCTCAGACCTGGCTATTCATATTCCACATGGCACCCAAAACTTGCTGGTGCTCTGCAGGGAATGAGGAAATGACCCTTATAGACCATCTGTTGTGGTTTCCCTTAAGGGGACCCCTGACTTCATTCCCACATTCCCTACTGAGATGCTCAAACCAAGGGGCATAGAACAGCAGCCAAGTCAGCAGGCCCACCATAAACAGGAAAACCGAGCGCCAGTTGCCGCCATACTTCCGGATCCTGCAGGAGTCTAACCGCCAGATTTGGGGATGTGCCAACGTCATATCAGTAGGTTGTCGTCATAGCTGGTCCCCTTTACCATGGTTATGTAATCTACTTGGTTTGAATACCTAGGACCTGTCTAGAGCGGCGGGGAAGTTTGGAGCCGCAAAAGGTTAGTGAGTGGAACGCGACCCGACTTGGACAAGGGTGTGACTTTTATCTGGGACCTTCTGATGAACATCAGTTAGATTGGGATTGTGCCCACCAACCATTTGGGACGGTTTTCCTCATTGAAATGAATGGTCAAGTGAGCAAACACACAGGTGAGTCTCAATTATAAGCTGGTATCAGGGCAGTCTACACGAGATCTTGTGCAGAACCAAAAGGGTTCCTTGCCATACCAACTTCTAGTTGGGACCGTCTACCATCCTTCAAGTGCACACGTGCTGAGTGTTTCCCACAACAATGCGCACACGTATAGAGGACCCCTGAAAAACGCTGTTTTCCCTTGGCTTCTCTCTGCAAACTCCAGAACCCCCGGTGGGGGGAACGCAGAAAGCAAGAACGAAAGCAAGAAGCAAACATAGAAACAATCAAAGACAGAAAGGAAAAAGGAAGGAAAGAAAGAAAGAAGGAAAGAAAGAAAGAAAGAAAGAAAGAAAGAAAGAAAAGAAAGAAAAGAAAGAAAGAAAGAAAGAAAGAAAGAAAGACAGGAAGGAAGGAAGGAAGGAAGGAAGGAAGGAAGGAAGGAAGGAAGGAAGGAAGGAAGGAAGGAAGGAAGCAAGCAAGCAAGCAAGCAAGCAAGCAAGCAAACAAACACATAACAGAAAAAGAAAAACAAAGAGCACCAGCATGCATGTGCGCCGTGGGCACGCTTCAGCCGGCGCAACGAGCGATCCGGCCTTGTCAACGGCAGAAAAAGGCTCGAGAGTGCAAACCTCATGGTGGCTCTGGCATCGAGGCTGGGTGTTTCTCAAAACTTTGGAATCCGTTTGGCTTGTATTCAAGCGGAAACCACAAGAGAATCCACCATTTTGGACGACCACTATTTTGAGACCAACTGTCCCTGGAAAGATGAATCCGTTTGCTTGTTTACTCAACCTCAATGGAGCTTTGTTCTGCCTTGCCGTTTTTTTGTAGGGCCATTGGGAAGAAGAAAGGGCTCCCCGGTCATATGCTGTTTTTCAAAAGGTTGGACGTGTTGCTTGTTACTAGTGAAAAAGCCGTCATTTTTGGAAATGGTTATGAAGTTTACTAGAAAACCACCGAAGTGGTTGGCGGAAATGAATCCCAACCTAATGATGTCCACCAAAGAGTTTGCTAGTAAAGTTCAGACCCAACTGATGAAAAGGGTAGTTTGCTCAAGCCAACGAGCAACTTGTGTCCGTGCCGAATTCTTCGGCCTCTGCATCTTCTCACGGGCCATATGGGGAGGAACTTTGGTTGGAGACGCTTCAGTGGGCATCACTTACCTGACCCACGGTGATTTGCTCCCCCAAAGGACATGGATTTACTTTTTTTGCGCGGAGTTTGGGTGGGCCCAAAAGTCCCCCTCAAACACAGCAATGTTGTCAGTTGCTCTCATGGGGATTTGTGTCCACCAACTAGTTTTGAGGGTGTTCCCCACTCTTGGCGGCCAGCAGCAGTCTGCGTAAAATGTACAAATCCGCACCTGTCGGCTACAGAATAACAGGCCCATACTGCGCATGTTGGCCAATGCGCGACGATTTGATGGTACGAGCCCGTACCTATGCAGGAAGCGTCCATGCATTTCCTGTGGATCATGTTCCGCATAAGGCGTTCTGTCAGCTTCCACAGGTCCAGGTTGGAAGGTGTGCTGGCGAGTAACAGGGTGTGCCCGTTTGGGCATCCTGAACCACCTGCCCCTGTTAACCTGAAAGCTTTGTAACCCCTGCGAGATCATGTTGCGACCTTCGGCCTTCGTTTTGCCCTTTGGTTCCAGGCTGCACCGCACCGGGGCCTCTCGTGAAAAACCAAATGCCGAGCAGCATGATGAACACGAATCCCATGGCCGCGAGCACCTGAACAACTGCGGTGCAGCCGTGCGGCGAGCTTGAATGAAAATGGAAAGGCCAGTGTCATGGAACCTGGAATCAAGATTACAAGCGAACCGAGAGACGACCCCGCATTTTTTGCAAACCAAGCAAAACCTCAAGGCAGCAGAACTCTCCAATGTGCACAAGTTGGCAATACACATCATCTACCCCCCCCTCCCACGAAGAAATATGTGTTTAGGGGCAAACATGGCTGGTGACATGTTTGAGGCTTCTTGGCGCTGATTCTTTGGCAAGTCATGTGCTGGGGGTTGCTTGATCCTGTGAGCTTGTGTCTGTCTAATTGCATTTTGCGGTCAATCCTATTCAGAGGCATGAAACGTTCAGCAAAAACCAACTCCCAACTCGCAGTCATGAAGCCACTCGAAACCAACTGGTGTCTGCATGTCTGAGTGGGTCTTCTGGCAAGACAAGTCTTACCTGCTTGATGCCTGTTGGGGTTCTTCTGCAAAATTCACTCAGCTGCCAGATCCAAACCCCATGGGCCTTTGGCCTTTTCAGCCTTGGCACGTCCAGCTGATGGTTTTCCGCATCTGGCGCCAACCAATCTGCCTGAGCTAGACAAACAAGTCATGCGGAAGCGCGGCTTTCAAACGGCTCAAGGCATCGAAAATTAACCTGTCGACCAGTGGTGCGCGGGTTTGCCCCGGGAAATATGAGGTCCTCTCCGAAAGGATCCCTGTAGACACTTACCAAAATGACAAAATGTAGTTTCTCGCCAAATAGACAGGAGCAACGAAAGAAACAATAGGTTTTGGGGAATCCTTGCGCCCTGAACATAAACCTGTACCTTGGTTGCAACTAGCAAACCCACCTAATATTTTGACGACCATCCCTGAACCCAACAAGACTGGTCTTGCCATACAGCAGCCAAGGGGTTTTGGTCACCCCCTATTGGCGAGCCCCCATGAAAAAAGCCCCTCAGGAAGGGAAGGGGACAATTAAGAGTATGGACTCCAAACAAACCCTCCAAGGACATCTTCGATCAGATGCTGGGAAGCTTTTTGGTTTTCTTCCCAGGGGTGGGTCTCCGACGCAATGTTTGGTTGGAAAAGGCGGCCCCCGGCACACGTGGAAACCTTCTGTTGGAAGTACGGGGAGTTGAAGGGAATGCACGTTTGCCAGGCACTAGAAGAAAAGAAATGCGGAGATGCCGGAACCAATGCAACCCCCAGCCAAGTCGAGCCTCAAAGAAACACCGACCCAAATGGGTCAAAAGGCAACTACAAACAAATCTGGGTTGAACAAGTCTGCCTGCGTTCACGTCCCGTAATAAACCTCCTTTTGGTTTGCAAGGTCTGGTTCTTTCCCCGGCGACACAAATCTGGCCACAAACGCGTGAGCGCGTGTGTACATCTAGACATATATATATATATGTGTATGTATGTATGTATATATATACACATCTCACACCTACATATATATATATATATATAATGTTGGACCCTGTTTGCCAATGGGGGTCGCTATTGGGGAAAAAATGCAAGCAATACTAAATTAGAAGTGGCAATGACGACCCGCCCAGACTGCAACCGAGTCACCCCAACCCAACGCAAACCCTCCCCCTTTTCCACTGAAAGCAATGACTCGTGGCGCTGTTAGGGGCGGTGTCATATTGAAGAAGGGCCTAACGGTACACGCAAACATGGGTATGTGTATATCTATGTGTATATATATACATATATACACGTACATACACATACCTACATATATATATATCTATACACACATATGCATATAGATCTGCACACCTATATATATATATATGGTACCCCCCCATGGACCCTGGTTTGGTGCGGTTAACCTGTATTTTCCAGTGTTTTATGCTTCTTTTTGCTTCTTGGATTTCTGTCAAAATGGGGGGGTCATACATATATATATATATATGATACGCATGCATGCATACAGATGTGATAAAAGCAATGACATCACACCTGCAATCTGAAAGAGTTGCGTCCAAGAATGCAAGAACAACTCAGACATTATTGTTTTTTTGAAAATTATGGGATTCAATATTCAAGATTCAAGAATCTGAGAAAATATGTTCTGGGAATCTTGAATCTTGAATCCCATAATTTCTAAAAAGTTTTAAAAATTCCAGGGTTGTCCCAATACTCTCGGTGTTCAATAAGATTCTCGGAAAAGTTTTCCGTGAACAATTTCAATCCAGTGGTAACGGATGTTCGAGGTGATCGAACAACTTGAACATTTTAGGGGTTGACCAGGATGGATGATTCTCAGGAAAGTGGTGGTTTGTGGGCTCCTCAATATTGAATCCCCAATCCAGTGGTAAAGCACTTTCAAGTGTTAGAAGAACTTGAATGCTATTTGGGTTTGGCCAGGATTGACAATTCTCAGGAAAGTTTTCTGTGTACTCTTCAATCTTGAATCTTACATCCAATAGTAGCATATTTTCAAGTGCTTAGCGATCCAGTGGACACACTTTCAAGTTATTGGTTAGACAGACTTTCAACTGCTTTTGGTGAGCTTCATGTCAGCTATGCTCATGTTGACCCCTTTCCAGGACGTAAACAAAGGCAGGTGTAACGCTCAGAAATACTGTATTTTCCAGTATTTTATGAGGAGGCGCAGGATCACTGGGGGTACTATATATATATATATATGTGTATGTGCGTGTATATTAGATATACATATCTATGTACGTTCACACACCGTCCCCAACCCTCTTGAACTACCTGTCCACATTTGCGCATCTACTACCTCCACCTTTTGAGATAGAATTGTCTTTCCTGCGCAAATAGAACTTTAAATACAACGGTTTAGCTAGAATTCCTGTTTCGAGATAGTTTTAGATTTTGAACCTCTCTTCCATTGAAATTTCCCTTTGGAACACCGTCTAACAAGTTCAATGTCGGACCTTTCTCATGCTACAAAAGGGCCAGAATGTAAATAAAACAAATCGTATTTTGAATTTCCTTGTAGAAGTTCCTTAAATGTTTAGCCATATTTAATATGAATTATATTTGAGATGTAGTCTCTATTCACTTGATATTATCAAAAGCAAATTGAGTTGTGTTCGTCTTATCCGCCGACCCTTTCTCTAAAAAGGGGAGGCGCATGGGAAGGGTGGTTGGCGCATAAGTAAAACAAAGTTTCATCCTCATCAGCATCAGCAGCTGCAGCTACGATAAGTGTTATCGTCACGGTCATCGTGATCATCATCATCCTTATCATCATCTCTTTCTTGTTCTTTTTATCCTTATCATCATTATCATCATGGTTGTCGTCTCTTATCACGCAGCATTGGTGATGCAGAGGATGCTACGATGATAGTTATCATCACAGCCGGTAGTGATGCCAAGGAGGCTACGATGATAAGTATCCGCGGGTGATAACGATCATGAGGCCCGTGCCATTATCATCACGGTCGTCGTCATCTCTTATCCGGCAGCAGTGGTGATTCAGAGGATGCTGTGACGATAGTTATCATCACAGCCGTTGGCGATGTTAAGGATGCTACGATGATAGTTATCATCCTTGTCATCATCTTTATCATCATCTGATCATCACCTAGCATCATCTGATATCATATTACATTCTATATGTAGAAATCAAAAGGGATATTAGGCATCGTTGACAGTGCAAAGGATGCGAATGATGATAGCTTTCCAGGAACCTGTAGAGATGCAGAGGATGTTGTGATGATAGTCGTCATGACGCGGAGGATAACGATCATCACGCCCGTGCCATTATCAGCATGGTCGTCGTCATCTCTTATCAGGCAGCATTGGTGATGCAGAGGATGCTGCGATGATCGTTATCATGACAGCCGTTGGTGATGCTCAGGATGCTCCGATGATAGTTGTCATCCTCGTCATCATCTTTCTCATCATCTGATCGTCACCTAGCATCACCATCCCATATCTTACTATATATTAAATATAGATATCTTACTATACATTATATATAGAAATCAAAAGGGACGTTGGACATCCTTGGCAATGCTAAGGATGCGATGATGATAGTTATCAAGGAACAAGTAGTGATGCAGAGGATGTTGTGATGATAGTTGTCGTGGTGCGGGTGATAACGATCATCAGGCCCGTGCCATTATCATCATAGTCGTCGTCATCTCTTGTCAGGCAGCATTGGTGATGCAGAGGATGCTGCGATGACCGTTATCATCACAGCCGTCAGTGATGCTAAGGGTGCTACGATGATAGTTATCATCCTTGTCATCATCTTTATCATCATCTGATCATCACCTAGCATCATTTCATATCTTACTATATATAGAAATCAAAAGGGACGTTAGACATCCTTGGCAATGCTAAGGATGCGATGATGATAGTTATCAAGGAACAAGTAGTGATGCAGAGGATGTCGTGATGATCGTTGTCATGACGCGAATGATAACGATCATCATGCCCTCGTTCTCATCATGGTCGTCGTCATCTCTTATCAGGCAGCGTTGGTGATGCAGAGGATGCTGCGACGATGGTTATCATCACAGCCGTTCGTGATGCTAAGGATGCTGCGATGATAGTTATCATCCTTGACATCATCTTTATCATCATCTGATCATCACCTAGCAGCATCCCATATCTTACTATATATATAAGAAAAAAAAGGGACGTTAGACATCCTAGGACATGCTAAGGATGCGATGATGATAGTTATCAAGGAACAAGTAGTGATGCAGAGGATGTCGTGATGATCGTTGTCATGACGCGGATGATAGCGATCATCAGGCCCGTGCCATTCTCATCATGGTCGTCGTCATCTCTTATCAGGCAGCGTTGGTGATGCAGAGGATGCTGCGATGATCGTTATCATCACAGCCGTTAGTGATGCTAAGGATGCTACGATGATAGTTATCATCCTTGTCATCATCTTTATCATCATCTGATCATCACCTAGCATCATCTCATATCTTACTATATATAGAAATCAAAAGGGACGTTAGACATCCTTGGCAACGCGAAGGATGCGATGATGACAGTTATCAAGGAACAAGTAGTGACGCAGAGGATGTTGTGATGATAGTTGTGATGACGCGGATGATAACAATCATCAGGCCCGTGCCATTATCATCATAGTCGTCGTCATCTCTTGTCAGGCAGCATTGGTGATGCAGAGGATGCTGCGATGATCGTTATCATCACAGCCGTTGGTGATGCTAAGGATGCTACGATGATAGTTGTCATCCTCGTCGACATCTTTCTCATCATCTGATCATCACCTGGCATCATCTCATGTCTTGTCAGAAATCAAAAGGGAAGTTAGACATCCTTGGCAATGCAAAGGATGCGATGATGATACTTATCAAGGAACAAGTAGTGATGCAGAGGACGTTGTGACGCTCGTTGTCATGATGCGGATGATAACGATCATGATGCCCGTGCCATTATTATCATGGTCGTCGTCATCTCTTATCAGGCAGCGTTGGTGATGCAGAGGATGCTGCGATGATCGTTATCATCACAGCCGTTAGTGATGCTAAGGATGCTACGATGATAGTTATCATCCTTGTCATCATCTTTATCATCATCTGATCATCACCTAGCATCATCTCATATCTTACTATATATAGAAATCAAAAGGGACGTTAGACATCCTTGGCAACGCGAAGGATGCGATGATGACAGTTATCAAGGAACAAGTAGTGACGCAGAGGATGTTGTGATGATAGTTGTGATGACGCGGATGATAACAATCATCAGGCCCGTGCCATTATCATCATAGTCGTCGTCATCTCTTGTCAGGCAGCATTGGTGATGCAGAGGATGCTGCGATGATCGTTATCATCACAGCCGTTGGTGATGCTAAGGATGCTACGATGATAGTTATCATCCTTGTCATCATCTTTATCATCATCTGATCATCACCTAGCAGCATCCCATATCCTACTATATTACTATATATAGAAATCAAAAGGGACGTTAGACATCCTTGGCAATGCTAAGGATGCGATGATGATAGTTATCAAGGAACAAGTAGTGATGCAGAGGATGTCGTGATGATAGTTGTCATGACGCGGATGATAACGATCATCATGCCCTCATTCTCATCATGGTCGTCGTCAGGATGCTGCGATGATAGTTATCATCCTTGTCATCATTTTTATCATCATCTCATCATCACCTATCAGCATCCCATATCCTACTATATTACTATATATAGAAATCAAAAGGGACGTTAGACATCCTTGGCAATGCTAAGGATGCGATGATGATAGTTATCAAGGAACAAGTAGTGATGCAGAGGATGTCGTGATGATAGTTGTGATGATGCGGATGATAGCGATCATCAGGCCCGTGCCATTCTCATCATGGTCGTCGTCATCTCTTGTCAGGCAGCATTGGTCATGCAGAGGATGCTGCGATGATCGTTATCATCACAGCCGCTAGTGATGCTAAGGATGCTGCGATGATAGTTATCATCCTTGACATCATCTTTATCATCATCTGATCATCACCTAGCATCATCCCATATCTTACTATATATAGAAATCAAAAGGGACGTTAGACATCCTTGGCAATGCTAAGGATGCGATGATGATAGTTATCAAGGAACAAGTAGTGATGGAGAGGATGTCGTGATGATAGTTGTCATGACGCGGATGATAACGATCATCATGCCCTCATTCTCATCACGGTCGTCGTGATCTCTTATCAGGCAGCGTTGGTGATGCAGAGGATGCTGCGATGATCGATATCATCACAGCCGTTAGTGATGCTAAGGATGCTACGATGATAATTATCATCCTTGACATCATCTTTATCATCATCTGATCATCACCTGGCATCATCTCATGTCTTATCAGAAATCAAAAGGGACGTTAGACATCCTTGGCAATGCAAAGGATGCGATGATGACAGTTATCAAGGAACAAGTAGTGATGCAGAGGATGTTGTGATGATAGTTGTCGTGGTGCGGATGATAACGATCATCAGGCCCGTGCCATTATCATCATGGTCGTCGTCATCTCTTGTCAGGCAGCATTGGTGATGCAGAGGATGCTGCGATGATGGTTGTCATCGCAGCCGTTGGTGGTGCTAAGGATCCTACGAGGATAGTTATCATCCTCGTCGTCATCTTTCTCATCATCTGATCATCACCTGGCATCATCTCATGTCTGATCAGAAATCAAAAGGGACGTTAGACATCCTTGGCAATGCAAAGGATGCGATGTGACAGTTATCAAGGAACAAGTAGTGATGCAGAGGATGTCGTGATGATAGTTGTGATGATGCGGATGATAGCGATCATCAGGCCCGTGCCATTCTCATCATGGTCGTCGTCATCTCTTGTCAGGCAGCATTGGTCATGCAGAGGATGCTGCGATGATCGTTATCATCACAGCCGTTAGTGATGCTAAGGATGCTGCGATGATAGTTATCATCCTTGACATCATCTTTATCATCATCTGATCATCACCTAGCATCATCCCATATCTTATCTTTATTTATTTAGAAATCAAAAGGGACGTTAGACATCCTTGGCAATGCTAAGGATGCGATGATGATAGTTATCAAGGAACAAGTAGTGATGCAGAGGATGTCGTGATGATAGTTGTCATGACGCGGATGATAACGATCATCATGCCCTCATTCTCATCATGGTCGTCGTCATCTCTTATCAGGCAGCGTTGGTGATGCAGAGGATGCTGCGATTGATCGTTTATCACACAAGCCGTTAGTGATGCTAAGGATGCTACGATGATAGTTATCATCCTTGACATCATCTTTATCATCATCTGATCATCACCTAGCATCATCTCCATATCTTAACTTTATAATAGAAATCAAAAGGGAGTTAGACATCTTGGCAATGCTAAGGATGCGATGATGATAGTTATCAAGGAAAAGTAGTGATGCAGAGGATGTGTGATGATAGTTGTGTGATGCGGATGATAACGATCATGATGCCCGTGCCATTATCATCATGGTCGTCGTATCTCTTGTCAGGCAGCATTGGTGATGCAGAGGATGTGCGATGATGGTTATCATCACAGCGTCAGTGATGCTAAGGATGCTACGACGATAGTTATCATCCTTGTCATCATCTTTATCATCATCTGATCATCACCTAGCATCATCTCATATCTTACTATATTAGAAATCAAAAGGGACGTTAGACATCCTTGGCAATGCTAAGGATGCGATGATGATAGTTATCAAGGAACAAGTAGTGATGCAGAGGATGTCGTGATGATCGTTGTCATGACGCGGATGATAACGATCATCATGCCCTCATTCTCATCATGATCGTCGTCATCTCTTATCAGGCAGCGTTGGTGATGCAGAGGATGCTGCGATGATCGTTATCATCACAGCCGTTAGTGATGCTAAGGATGCTACGATGATAGTTATCATCCCTGACATCATCTTTATCATCATCTGATCGTCACCAAGCATCAACTCATATCTTACTATATATAGAAATCAAAAGGGACGTTAGACATCCTTGGCAATGCTGAGGATGCGATGATGACAGTTATCAAGGAACAAGTAGTGATGCAGAGGATGTTGTGATGATAGTTGTCATGGTGCGGATGATAACGATCATCAGGCCCGTGCCATTATCATCATAGTCGTCGTCATCTCTTGTCAGGCAGCATTGGTGATGCAGAGGATGCTGCGATGATGGTTATCATCACAGCCGTTGGTGCTGCTAAGGATGCTACGATGATAGTTATCATCCTCGTCGTCATCTTTCTCATCGTCTGATCATCACCTGGCATCATCTCATGTCTTATCAGAAATCAAAAGGGACGTTAGACATCCTTGGCAATGCAAAGGATGCGATGATGATACTTATCAAGGAACAAGTAGTGATGCAGAGGACGTTGTGACGCTCGTTGTCATGATGCGGATGATACCGATCATGATGCCCGTGCCATTATTATCATGGTTGTCGTCATCTCTTGTCAGGCAGCATTGGTGATGCAGAGGATGCTGCGATGATCGGTATCATCACAGCCGTCAGTGATGCTAAGGATGCTACGATGATAGTTATCATCCTTGTCATCATCTTTCTCATCATCTGATCATCACCTAGCATCATCTCATATCTTACTATACTATATATAGAAGTCAAAAGGGACGTTAGACATCCTTGGCAATGCTAAGGATGCGATGATGATAGTTATCAAGGAACAAGTAGTGATGCAGAGGATGTCGTGATGATCGTTGTCATGACGCGGATGATAACGATCATCATGCCCTCATTCTCATCATGGTCGTCGTCATCTCTTATCAGGCAGCGTTGGTGATGCAGAGGATGCTGCGATGATCGTTATCATCACAGCCGTTAGTGATGCTAAGGATGCTGCGGTGATAGTTATCATCCTTGACATCATCTTTATCATCATCTGATCATCACCAAGCAGCATCCCATGTCTTACTATATTCCTATATATAGAAATCAAAAGGGACGTTAGACATCCTTGGCAATGCTAAGGATGCGATGATGATAGTTATCAAGGAACAAGTAGTGATGCAGAGGATGTCGTGATTATAGTTGTCATGACGCGGATGATAACGATCATCATGCCCTCATTCTCATCATGGTCGTCGTCAGGATGCTGCGATGATAGTTATCATCCTTGACATCATCTTTATCATCATCTGATCATCACCTAGCAGCATCCCATATCCTACTATATTACTATATATAGAAATCAAAAGGGACGTTAGACATCCTTGGCAATGCTAAGGATGCGATGATGATAGTTATCAAGGAACAAGTAGTGATGCAGAGGATGTTGTGATGATAGTTGTCGTGGTGCGGATGATAACGATCATCAGGCCCGTGCCATTATCGTCATGGTCGTCGTCATCTCTTGTCAGGCAGCATTGGTGATGCAGAGGATGCTGCGATGATGGTTATCATCACAGCCGCTGGTGATGCTAAGGATGCTACGATGATAGTTATCATCCTCGTCGTCATCTTTCTCA
The DNA here is from genome assembly GCA_963377175.1 of Effrenium voratum. Classification (NCBI taxonomy): domain Eukaryota; class Dinophyceae; order Suessiales; family Symbiodiniaceae; genus Effrenium; species Effrenium voratum. Next base: position 454,641 of record CAUJNA010003660.1, on the reverse strand, counting down.
TCATCTGATCATCACCTGGCATCATCTCATGTCTTATCAGAAATCAAAAGGGACCTTAGACATCCTTGGCAATGCAATGGATTGGATGATGATAGTTATCAAGGAACAAGTAGTGATGCAGAGGATGTTGTGATGATAGTTGTGATGATGCGGATGATAGCGATCATCAGGCAAGTGCCATTATCATCATGGTCGTCGTCATCTCTTGTCAGGCAGCATTGGTCATGCAGAGGATGCTGCGATGATCGATATCATCACAGCCGTTAGTGATGCTAAGGATGCTTATCGATGATAGTTATCATCCTTGTCATCATCTTTATCATCATCTGATCATCACCTAGCATCATCCCATATCTTATCTTTATTTATTTAGAAATCAAAAGGGACGTTAGACATCCTTGGCAATGCTAAGGATGCGATGATGATAGTTATCAAGGAACACGTAGTGATGCAGAGGATGTCGTGATGATAGTTGTCATGACGCGGATGATAACGATCATCGTGCCCTCATTCTCATCATAGCCGTCGTCATCTCTTATCAGGCAGCGTTGGTGATGCAGAGGATGCTGCGATGATGGTTGTCATGCCAGCCGTTGGTGATGCTAAGGATGCCACGATGATAGTCATCATCTTTCGTTAGTAATGCTAAGGATGCTACAGGGAAAGCAAATTAATATTTTTTTTAATTTGAGGTGTGGAACTGGCTTCCTGGTCACTTCTTCCTGGCGATATTGATTTGCGGTCCTCTCCCGGAGAAAAGGCTCGCCAGGAAGAAGCGACAAGGAAGCCAGTCCCACACCTCAAATTAAAAAACATTAATTTGAGGTGCTTTCCTCGTAGCATCCTTAGCATTACTAACGGAAGATGATGTAGCATCCTTAGCATCACTCCCAAAGCTCGCCAGAAAAGAAGGACAAGTCACGAGGACGACGACAATATGCAGCCCAAAACATCGTCTCCCACACCTCAAATTAAACAAAATAATTTGAGGTGCTCTCCCGGATAAAAGTCCGCCAGGATGAAGAGACAAGGATGCAACTCCCACACCTCAAAACAAAAAATATTGATTTGCGGTTGTTGTTTTGAGGTGTGGGAGTTGCATCCTTGTCTCTTCTTCCTGGCGGACTTTTTGTCCGGGAGAGCACCTCAAATTATGTTTGTTTAATTTGAGGTGTGGGAGACGTTGTTTTGGGCTGCATATTGTCGTCGTCCTCATCACTTGTCCTTCTTTTCTGGCGAGCTTTGGGAGTGATGCTAAGGATGCTACACAATCTATCGTTAGTAATGCTACGGACGCTACGAGGAAAGCACCTCAAATTAATGTTCTTTCATTTGAGGTGTGGGACTGGCTTCCTTGTCTCTTCTTCCTGGCGAGCCTTTTGTCCGGGAGAGCACCGCAAATTCATATTTTTTGTTTTGAGGTGTGGGAGTTGCATCCTTGTCTCTTCTTCCTGGCGGTTTTTTTGTCCGGGAGAGCACCTCAATTTTTTTTCTTTGAGGCGTGGGAGAGTTTGTTTTGGGCTGCATCATTGTCGTCGCCCTCATCACTTGTCCTTCTTTTCTGGACAGGTTTGTGAGTCATACTAAGGATGCTACGAGGAAAGCACCTCAAATTAATATTGTTTACTTCGAGGTGTGGGAATGGCTTCCTTGTCTCTTCTTCCCACGGGAGTTGCATCCTTATGTGTATATATATATATATATGTATGTGTGTGTGTGTATCTCTATGTTTGTGCGCACACGCATGCCTCACGCGTGCACAAAGATGTGCATTGCCAGTACATGTGCGCTGACTTCAAGGCTGCCAGCACGTACCTGGTTTTGTAATGCATGCCAATTCACAGTTTCGCCTGGTCAGTTGCTGCTACTAAATTTCGTGCTGCCGATGCTAAATTGAGCATTCCCGTGCATAATACGAGACGCTGGGCCGAGAAATGTCGCAAATCTTCGCAAACGCATGGTTTGCAATAGGATGGGAACCCGTGGTCGTTTTGCGCTCGTAAAAAGGAAGCTAGACCTCAGCACGCGCGGCCAGCACGCGCGGCCGGGCTTTGGTCCTGAAGCTAGTTGTCTTTGGCGCCAGCGCCTGTGTTGCGCATCGCTGCCACGAGACGCCACACCTCCGCAAGGATTTTCTTCTTTCGCTTTTCGCGCGTGCGTCCAAGTCGCATCTTGCTCCTGCACGCAATTTTCTGTAGGTCTTGCTCCGCGGCGCACGCGTTGTGTCAAGAGACGGCAAGGTGACGTCCCGTGGGACGCTGTGCACCGAACCCTCAAGCTTTAATACCAACCACGTAGAAAGGTGTATACGGACGATGCCGTTATAGCCGAACCCGTGTAAACGTTGTAAGGAAGAAGGAATGATAGTTACACCAGTGGTCCTGACAAAGCGGCGCAAGCAGTTGTTTTGCTCTTAATGCCGATCACGTAGGTCTGCAGTCACACATCAGATCTTGAACCTCAATTGTGTCTTGAGCCAAATGGCGATCAATGGAACTTGGGAAGCAACACCAACAAGGACCTCAGAACAGCTACCCAATTTCGGCACGGGGCCTAGAGGGTTTTAACATCCCCCATTTGGGTCGCATTGTTCATCATGCGGTCCAAACACCACAAAACGTTCCACTGGCCACGGCTTCAACTACGAAATCGTGTCGTGCATTCTTTTACTTGCTATCACTACACCGTTCATTCGCTGTGAAACATGCCGGGTTCGATTGTACGAAAAGTGAAACATTCATCCTCCAATCGAAGCACACATCCATATGCAGGTGTATATATAATACACTGTGGCCACTTCACTTGACCGCCAGTGAACATTCCAGCTGCCGCATTTGCGCATCGCGCAGCTGTCATCCATAAATGGGTTGGCCACAAATGTCCACCATGCGCGCCCGCTTGTGATCGGTCTGCATATCTCCGGCAAAGAAACATCGGTGAGTAATCAATGCAAATCATAGCCATTCCAGATACCACGGACAATGCATAAATAATGAAAAGATATCATCTATAAGGTAATAATTCCATCCATGAATATCCAGAGCGTCATAGTCGTCGGAATATGTAACCATGTACACATCCATTCATCTTGGACACATGAATATAAATCATGACATAAGTCGTTCCACCGAAACAGTGTCGATGTGACGCAAGTAACAGATGGGGACTGGCCCACATCGTACCGCAATCATCATCTTCACGAAGCATACCTGTCCCCAATGGACAGCCTATGGGTACGTCGGCGGAACTCCTCGTCCAAGTTCTTCTGGGCTTCTCGTGCCCGGACACACTTCTTGTTGTAGTCCTCTGGCAACCAGTGCCCTTTCCGAAGGCACCAATCCAGCAGGGGTGTGTCGCATTTGTTCGGGTCGATGGCCGAGATGATGGCGCTCACGTTGACCGTGTAACCATTCTTGCCAAGGTTTAGGCCATCCCTCACGAATGATATATACTTACAGTTGAAAGCTAGTGCAAAACATCTGAAAATAATATCACCCACCGGGTGCACTCGGTCCTTGACCAGGAGCTTCATTTCTTCCTTGGTGACATCGAGGATTCTTGCTGCAATCCACAGCTTGTAGAATGTGTATAGTCCCTCGCATTTGTTCACCATCATACGAATATATTCGTCACGCTCCTCAACCGATCGGAAGGCTCTTGTCCGAACATTCTCCGATTGAGAAATCTTCAGTGTTGTTGACGGCAAAAGTATACCTTCCTGATCATGCTCAGTGATGTTGGGGTACCTCCTGAAATCATTGTGATAAGGGCAGCCCGGATTCCCTTCGAGTCCGGCATTCATCGTTCTCTCCTCACCACCTTCAAACATCCCCCACATCTTGGACAGCTGGAGTGCGATAAATCCTGCCATGTACTGAGCCTCACGCGGCTCGTCAAGGCAGATCGCCATCCGTTGGGAACTTATAATGTCCCGTGACGTCAGATCGGTGTCGCGGTAATGCCAACCGCCGTCTTCTTCTTCTGACGCATAGCCGGATGTATATCCTTGCGTGTCCATGTCGTCATCTTCTCCCGGAACTTCCTCCGCTTCGTCCTCATCCTCCTGTGCTGCCGCATCGTGGTTAGCTTCTTCCTGTGCACGCCTGGCATCTCCAGAGACGTTGGGGTTTTGGTTGTCCTCCTCGTCATCGGATTGATGTGAATGTAGTATCTTCCGATGGAGATCAGTTGTGCCTCGCACTCCAGGCATAAGCAGAAGCAGGTGGGGATCGCGGTCGCACATGATGGACATATCCGGCACCTCAGTCCTTCCCATGTCTCGTCATTCAGGATGACGACTTTGCTGACTTCGTCCCGGACCTCGTTGACCTGTGCATTGAACTCTTCCATCTTGTTGTTTCGATAGAGTTCGCAGGCACGATTAACCATGTCAACGATGTAGTGCAGATTATCGGCACCTGTCTCAGTCTCCGGCATCCTCTCGCTGATCTTTGCGACGTTCTGGAGGAACATCGCAGCCGACTCTTGGGAAGAGTTGACAAAGCCAGGGCAGATCTCGTTCTCCACACACTTCGAGTACGCCCTCTTGATGTCAGCGTACTCCAGGCGCTTCCCTCCGTTGCTTTTGCCAATCCAAATGGACTTGACCTCATAGAACGGGATCACGTCAAAGACCATGAAAGTCCCATTAGCCGCGACTCCAGCCCCATACCGCGCGAGGGTTGCACTGGGAATATAGATGATCGCAATCGGATCCCCTCTCCTCACGTTCCGTAGCGTTGTCTTCGTCGCCACGTTCATCTCATCCCATGGAGCAAATGCCCCGAAGTGCAGTGCTAGCCTGTTACCGCCATCGATTCCGCCGGGGACTAGCCCACAGCGTACGATGCTTGGCAGGTTTTCCACATACGTCACATGGAATGCTCCTCCGAGAGTATCACCCATTCTTGCGGAATACCTATTCGCCAGTGCGGATGAGCTCATGAATCCAAAATCACTGTGACCGGTTGTGACTCGGATGCACCAAGGTCTGTACCATCCATCGCATCTGTTGAACATCCTGTCGATGTCGTCCCGATCCACGCCAGCCTTGGTCATTTCCTCCCTGGCTGCCCTCGTGTCGTTCGGGTTCATGATGCTCGGAAACCTTGCTGCCAGAAACCTGGAATCTCGATTTCTTGCTTCCGGATTCCTGCCACTTGATCACCTCCATGATGCCCATGTATCGTTTCGCTCTCGTGGTGTGTGGTGGGAATATGTCGTTGTTCCGGTCGTCAATGACAGCATCAATGTCGACCCATCCACCCTCGTCGCACCTGAAAGCACTTCCTCGGCAATTGCCGATCTTGTGTCGAAGGACTCTGCATAGGTCGTGAGATAGCTGGTTTGCTTGGTCCCTTGTAGTAAATACCGAGCGATCATCACCAATCCTGCATAGTGGAGCACCGTCGAAAGGAGCAATGCAGAAGTTGACACTCTTGCCAAGTTGCATCACGTCCACTTGCTCAAGGATTGCACCTCTGGGAAAGTACCTGGGGTCAACAATAGACGCGTATGCCCGTGGCATATGCACATCAATCATGTCGCCGTACTTCGGGATGTAGCACGGGATGGTGTCGCATCCCATCTCAAGCGTCTTCTTGAATGTCCTGCTGTCCCCGCACGGGTTGTATGTGAGGTCGACGCCACCACATTGTAGCTCTCCTCCCTCAGCCGTGTCAGCCATCTCCACCAAATTAATAGTGTAGCTGTACATCTCAATTGTTTCTTTCCCTGCTTGTCCCCCTTTCTTTCTTTCCTTGGACGTTGATGAGGTCGGTTCCTCCGTATCCCCCATGTCTTCATCAGATGAAACAGGGTCACTGCTGAGTAGCTCACGGAGCACCTTCATCGCCTTCTCATTTCCAGCAGCCTCCTCAATGTCCTTGCAGTCGCCGTCGTGGGCCAGGTTCGCGCACTTCTTACAGATCCCCATATCTCCCATGCACTTCTCCATTGACTCCAGGAATCCTAGTGCCGCTCTCCGCCCGTCGATCACACGCTGCTTCTTGTCCTCCTTCTCAGTATTGGCTTGAGAACTTCGACTCGGGTCTGGTGCTTGACCAAGACCCTCATCTTCGCCCTCCGTGGCCTTTCTCTTGGACCCTTGTGCAGAGGGCTCGGTGATCAGGGATCGTGGATGTCTGGGCTTGACCTTGTTCATGATGTCAAGCACCTCCTTCGTGGGCACGCCGAGCTGTGCGGACGGTTTGTTCCGCTTTCTGTTCTGGCCCGTCGTGTGGGTCACGTTCCCAGCGAGGTGTCGCACTATTGACTGCTCGAACTCCCTCTTGATCTTCCATGCATCCTTCCACAGTGGCAGTTCGTGCTGGAAGTACGACATCACCTCAAAGAATCCCAACACCATCTCGACGACGTCTCCCAAGGATTCCTCGTTCGTGGTTTGTCCCAGGAGTTCATACATCGTTCCTTGGTCGAGCACACTCTTGATCCAGGACGAATATGCCACATTGCCAAGATCCTTGCCTATCAAGAAGATGGACATCCTCTCCTCGACTCCCTCGGAATTCTTGCACACGATCACATCCCGGGATGCGCACAATTGCTTCCCGTGACCGTTGTTGTAGAACTGCGCTGCTTGATCCACAGTCATGCTCACGAATCCCACGTGAGAAAGCTCCTTCTTCAGCCTTGAATACGCGAGCTCCCGTATGATCGTGATCATGGCCTGGATATTGTTGACGTCCACCATGAGGTTTTGAAGGTCGGGGATTGCCACCACGCATTCCGCGAAGAGGCGCGTGTACATTTTCTTCCCCTCGATAGACATTGCAATACCGTTCGTGTCCGCGTTCCAGTTCGCGCAACAGTTCACGCAAGAAGAGGGATTGTACTTCGAATTCGGTCCGAGCACCTTCGACTTGCTCATCTGCATCTCTTTAGCGCAAAGTTCGCAGATAAACTTGCTGAGCTCCGTGACCGTATACCATCGAAGACGTTGATCACCGGCATCGGCTTTCCCAAAAGCGTCCTGCTCGCCGTGTCCTTCATCTTGTTGCTCTTGCTTCCTCTTCGACTGTGCAGTGAAGGTCGGCTTGTACTCGAATTTCACCTTCGATTCCTCCATGTTCTTCGGGATGTTGAATCGAAGGTCTGGCTCGTTTATGCACGTCCCCTCCAGCTCACACACAAACGCGTTGCTTGGTGCGACCGCATCGATGGATTTCTCAATCAGCAGTCGCTTCAGGAGGAAGTGTTGCAAGTTCGAGCTCCCAGGGATCTTGTAGTTCCTTCCTGTGAGCGCATGGACCACGCGCCACAGGCGATCGTTCTCGATCACCAGCGCGCCTGCCGCCTTGCAGATCTCGCTAACCTTGTTGGCGATCGTCCCCAAGTCCCCTCTTCCACCATGGAAAGCAACATCGCGATTCACGCACACCACGACCAGGCCCTTGCATGTGTTGACGAGGTCAGATATCGCCTTCTGCAGGGAGTCGATGATGGGGTTGGCGGTCACCCGCCATCCGCATCCTCTCATGCACACCCAATCATATAGCGACATCCAGATGTGCACCGACATTGGTGAGTCATCCATGTCTCGCCTCCGCCGTTCAGCGATGAGCTTATCCAGCTTCTGCAATCGGGAGATGATATTCAACGTGTCGTTGGGTGAGGAGACTTGCTCACTCGACCCATAGTATGATCTCTCCTCGATGTTTGTCCATCCTGTTCGTTGACCATCATCTGGAAGGTCTTCGTGCTCCCTTTTGAGTTGACGGCCCTCAGGGGCCAATCCAGGACCAAGAAGCTCTTCTTGTGGATCATCATGTCGCGAATCGTCGCCTCGCCAATGGGGCTCCACTTCTGCCTATTGATAATCCGGTTCAACTGTCCAGGTGCGTTGTCCGGGTTCTTCTCCGCCTGAATCAACGCGTTGATGGCTTTGGCGCCCGGAAGGCGTCCAGTAATCAAGCATCCTGTTTGGGCACACAAGAAAGCATGCAGCTGTAGCCATGCCGCATTTCCCTTCCCAACATAGGAAAGAATGATCTTCTCCGCGCTGGTCTTCTCCTCGAAGTGCAATAGCGAAGAGGTCAGGCATCTCAGCATACACTCCCAATATGTTGCGTTCTTGCCTTCTGCAAGACACGGCCCAAATACAGTTTGTATGATTTGGTACCCCGTATTGTTGTCTATGTTGAATTTCACATTGACAGTCGCTCCGCCCAAAGTGGTACCCCCTTCGAATGAAGTGTAGGTATCATGTCCAGAAGTTGGGTTGATAATTACCCATCTGTCGTCGTCACCGCCAGAGTTCATTCGGAAAATGGAGTCGATGATCTCGTTTTCGATCTTGACAGCATCGCTGGCTTGCGACCCCCCACTTGGAGCTCCCGGCTGGGGGACTGGCCCACCAGCGGTTTGGCTCCTTTGCCCGGAGCTTGATGCCGACTTCTGCTGTCGCTCCGTCTTCCGAGGCGGCTCCGTCTTCGATGAGCCCATCACCCACCATGTCGGCTCTTCCCCAACCACGAAATCCTCGGGATACTTCTCGAGTTCCCTCTCGACTTCATGAATCGTGCAGTATTTATTCTGGAAGAATTCGATCATGACGTCCTTCTCGGCCTTTTTCTCGATCTCCTTCATCCAGCTTACCCACTTGCGCCGATCTTGGTTCTCAGCGGCCCTGTCAGCCGCGTGCGGTGCCAAACTGATGGAGTTAATGTTCATCGCAGGCAGCTTCGACTCATAGATCATATCGATGCACCATAGGAAATCCCTGGCGTACTCGATCTCCCGGTAGAGATCGTTCAGCTCCCTTTGGTCTGGACGGAAATAAGCTGTATACGACTGATCTTTGGAGTCCTTCTCACCGAGCAATGGCTGCAATCTCCTCATGATGAAAGAGACGCACATGAGCGAATTGACCGCTCCGATGCACGCGTCAGAGATGTCACTGGGGGTTGACCCACAGATCATCCAGCGCAATAGGTTGTTCTAGCTGGCATTCTCATCCCTCCTCAGTGCATATGCGAGGTTCTTCATCGATGCCTGCAGCTCATTCTGGTAGACCAACCCAAGGTCCCAATTCTTCTGGTAGTCGTCCTTGGAGCCACGACCGTAGGAGTCGATCTTGGGAGCTTTGATCACGCTCAACGTGAATACTTTCCCCCAGTTTCGATCTCTGTATCTTGCGATTCTCCGGTCGTGCCTCTCAAACTCTGCAGTTGTCTGGAACTCCTCAGAGCTCCTCCACCTTCTCGATGACGATGCCCTAGATGACTCGTCGCTGATGAATTCTTTGTACACCTCCCCAACCGGGGTGTTCTGGTGGAATGCTGCTTTGAACGACCGTTCATCGTTGTCCTCAGCCACGCCTAGTGCGAGATCCCAGATGTTCGCGATTGATCTCAACATATCCGCCCCTTCCATGCAGTACTTGGTTACGTTGAGCAACTCGGGGTTCTTCGCCAGCATCGTTGCCTCACCGCAAAGTTGGTTCAGCGCCGACACGATCTTCTTTCCCTTGCTGCAGAATTCCCTCCATCCAAGCATGCATTCGTCGGCAGAAAGCTGTCCGAAAACTTTGCTGATGAACTCTAAGGCAACCCTCATAGACTGCCCTTCACCTTTCATCATCCCGCGGCCCTTAGCAGAATAGTACGCTGAGTATGCATAAATAGCGGGGACGCCGATGTCCTCGATCCACTTCACGCACATACCCAGGTCGCTGCTCACCTCCATCCTCTTGGGCATCCTCTTGCCTTCCTCGATGGCGTTCTTCACCAAATTTCCCAAGAAGATTGCTGCTTGCCTAGATTTCCCAACAGGCACGCAGAAGAACTCATTCGTATTGACGACATTCGGATTGGCAGTCATCTTGATGATATTCTCCAGAACCAGGAAAACCCAAGATAAGCAGCTGCAAATGAAGCCACGGAATTGTCCCAATATGATCCCAGCTTCAGATTGAGGTGACGAACTCGTCCAGCTCCTTCTTGAAGCTTGGGGTTCGGGACTGACCCAGCTCCCCGTATGCACCAGAGGTTCGGGACTGGCCCAGCACCTCGGATGTGCAGTTGGGGTGGTGCAGATTTCGCTCGCAGTAGCTTGGTGCTTCCGCGATCCCCTTCGCGTAATGCAAGCAAGAGCGAGTTTCAACGGTGCCGGTTTGAGGCACCTTGCTCGAGCACGAAAACGGCGAAGGATCACACCCACAATTATAGACGTGTACAACTGGGTTTCTTTGGTTTCACGACCAGCACAAGGTCCATGCTCATGGTTTCAATTGCATTTCTTAGACAACGAGCCACCAAGTTCAAAGTTCCATGATACAACTCTCCATGGTTTCTTGATTGGCATGGGTTTCTTTGCATATCTTTGTTTCAAGCCATAGCGACACCAATCAAACTCGTGACTAGTCCCATCATGCACGACCTCATGCAGTCTCTCATCTTTCCAATAATCACAACTTCCAGGCAACTCAAACAAAATCGCAGCTCGTTTTGTCATGGCACGCCGTTTAATTTCAACGAACCGTTCAAATAATCTCCAAAATTCTCTTTGTTTGGCCTCGATTTTCTCTGCGGTGTCAATGCCGCGAGTCTTGTTGAGGCGTGCCCATGATGATCCCCCCGTGCAAGGCCCGGCGAAGAACAACAAATCGGAAGGTTTGGTAAGCACATGTCTGGCGATTCTCCCCCCGTACTCGCTCAATCGTCATCAAGTACGAAACCCGGGACAACCGCCACGGCCCGTCCTCGTGAACGGAAACGATGAACCGATTCGTGAGGTTGGATGAGGTTGCCCCTGTCGGTTGGACACAGGTCTTAGTATGTGGGCCGGCAACATGCGAATATTAGATACATACATGACATGAACAAAGGAGCGCAACCTACAAATGTGTTTTGACCATCATGATTTCAATACAGTAACGTGGCGTAGCTCACCGCAATGCGATACGGAACAAACCAACGACCGGGGACAAGCTGCTCGTGATTGATATGCAGACAACGCATGAGCAATTTCAATCGGAGCAACGTTTCCAAAGCAAGGTCGTTAACACACTTCAACTCTATGCGCTCGTTCGACAGTTCTTCAACAAATGCAGCCAGCACGGACTGCATGTCAACATCCCCGGACCCGACGTGAATTGGTCGTGGTCGTGGAGACCGTTCCCGCGCCGGTGCAACGACCGGTACGGGATGAAACTGCCAAACTGCGCGTTCCACCCAACCATCAATTCGCACACATTGTAGCCCCGGGTCAACTCTATCCTCAACTTTGAGCCACGACCCATTCTTCAGAAACCAAGTGGAACGAAGCCACTTGCTCCCAAACGGTGTCATAACCGCGAGTGGAGGTTTCACACGCATCAACCTGGGTCCCTTGGCAACAACAGCCGGATCATGTCCTTCATGCTCATGCAATCCCTCTTTGGATGTTAATCCAGACCACCATAGGTCCGGGGGCATGATCGGTATGTGTGTGTACGGAAATGTTGGAACTCCGTCAACTGTCCCCGAAGCGGTCTGCATGGTCCCCTTTATGGGATCACACGTGGGTGTGAGCGCCTTGAGGGTATCCGGGTCAGACAGCAAGCTCGGGTCAAGTAGACCAATCTGCAAACATGCATGTTTCCATTTGCGCCCATCATTGAACGCCTTGGTATAAATGTCGGCCGCCATCCTGTCGGTGACCTCATACGCCAAGTACATGTAATCACGTGTGAACATCTCATGCATCCACGAAATGCTAACACCATGGCTTCTCTCAAGGTGGCGCATCGTGGGGTTTCTCCCCGATCGCACGACACCGATCATAGCCTTGTTATCGTCATAGAACACAAAGTTCGGTGACTTCTTGAGAATCCGCTCTACCAGCTTGAGAGCGGGCATACCCATCGATCTCATGGCAACGTCGGCCGCAACAATCTCGGCCTCAGGAGTGGAGTGACTCACACAACCCTGTCTTTTAGAGCTGCCAGACAACGGAAACCGGGTATTAGGCCCTTGTATATTCAAGTGTCCACCGGAGGTGGAACGCAGCGAGTCAATGCATCCCGCAAAGTCAGCGTCCGCGTACAAGGCCAAGTGCACATCGTCCATAGGGTCTCCAACCCAACCGACCATGCGCCAATGTTTGGTATGATGCACATAGCACATCAAGTGATGCAAACCCCGATCATCGGAATCAGTCCACCTATGCACGTTCCGTGCTAGGCGATTCACTTGCCGCAACAAATCGAAGCGAGCAATCCGCGCACCGTACAGCAACTTCATCAGTACGCTAGCGGCATGCGGAGCAAGGTGTCCACGCACGGGCTCCTTCATGGCCAACTCAGGAGTCCCTCCCCGTTGGTCCGGCACTGTGGCAGAACCGTCGGTGGGCACAAGATTGTTACACCAATTGCACACGACTGACGGCCCCTCTCTGGCAGGCTTCCGTGAGACGTGATTCTTTGTTTCTTCATGCAACTCAGGGGTGACAACCTTATTCAACTTCACGTCGCCCGCCACTTCAAGATAGCGGTCGACACAGGAACGTAGGAACTGTTCCATGTCATAGGTCACCGTTGTTACTCGGTGTCCGTTCCCGAGAGTGACGTTTCCCTTGCTTTGATTGCAACCAAGGTACATGTCAAGTCCAGTTTCGGGCTCAATCTTCAAACGTGTACGCAACATGCTCCACCCTTGGGCAAGGTTCTTCTGCGGACCTGCCATTTTGATGTCATCGACGTACACAACCAGAACAAGCTGGAGCTTTTCGTGAATGTACACTGAAGGCCATTCTTCGCCGATGGGCTCAAAACCAACGGCACGCACCGACTCATCGCAGTGCTGCTCCCAAAATGTTCCCGCATCTGGGTGTCCGTACAGCGCCTTCCTCAACGGGACGACTGGTCTTCTGTACTTATCCCATTTGCATTCACTTGGCACGGCCTCCGGTGGCAATTCAATCCAACACGGCGTGCCTCTCAAGGTGGCCTGTGTATACGCCTGAACAGCGTCGGCCATCTGCACATCCCAGCCATCATGACAACCCAGAAAATCCGCCCAACGCGAGGCTTCAAATGAAGCAGGGGAGTTTCCCAAATCTTGAAACATCGCAGCTTCAAAGCTTTGGTTCTTCACTTGGTTCCCCAACAACACGCCTCTACCCTTGAACTTCCTCTTAGGATCACCAACAGGCAACTGTGAGTGCTTTTCAACGCAAATGCCATGTGCGCGAGCCATGTGTATCTCCTCCCCCTTCGCTTTTGCTTCTCTGGCTACAGCGTCATATTCGCGCACCGCGCCAAGATCGAAGACCCCCTGGTCGATTAATCCCGACCACTCTTTCTTCATTGATGATAATGCATCAGGGTTGGTCAACATCTCTTTCCGGCCTACCGGCCTGGATACTAAAGCGTCGAAGAATCGTACAACTTTCACAGCTTTCTCTCTGTGCTGTATTCGCTCAGAAGTCACGCACGGCATCGATGGGTACTTCTTGGCTTCACCGTCCTCGCCTATCGCTGGCATTGCGAGTGGCACTTTTCCAGAAACTATCTCAGCAGACTCCTCCCATTCATACCAGGTGAGGTCCGTCGATTCGTCGACCGATGGATCCGTCCCCGATGCTGTCTCAGCTTCGTCTTTATGACTCTCAATGACTGATGCAACCGCCTTCGTCCAGTTTGGAGTCGACTTTGATCGCTCCTCAGACTTGAACTTCCAGGCATAAATTACCACCAGACACTCAAATTCTTTCTCAAGCTGAACGTTTCGTCTCATGACGTCTTGTGACTGTTTGGAATCCATGAGAACAACCACCCCGTCGACAGGATTAACAACAATCCTGACCCATTCAAGCTCAGCCAAGTGCTTCCCATCCATTGGGTTCTTGATCTTTGATATGTTCTTCCACAATCCCCAATTGTACTGCCATTCTACTCCACCCCAGCGGTTCCGAAGCATCGCTCGAATTCTCTTACCACCGGGCATCTGTAATGTCCGTGCCTCTGCCGGCGCGGAAATCTCAGACGCTTTACTCTTGGGATCTTCTTCTTTCCTTTTGCCACCGCCCTTCACCTCGGCCTTCTCTTCTTTGGTGTAATATTTACTCATCATCTTCCATTCTTCAGGAGTGAACTCCGGAGGTCTCGACGTCTTCATTAGCCTGAATCCATCCTTCCCGACAGGATACGGTCTTCCGGCCTTGTCGATTTTAACCTCCTTGCCATCGTCGTTGACGTACGTGATGCCTTCCCCAGGTAGTCCAACTGACACGTGTGGAAGGTCGGACTTTACAACCTTCTCATCGCCCTTAGGGTGTCCATCTCCCTTCCCTTTTGAAGAGCTCGGTCTAGCATCTTCTTCTCCTGCATGATCCCCCCGATCTCCGGCGATTACCTCCGGGCCATCGTCGAGCAGTAGACCAGCGATCTGATCGACCTCATTGTCAAGCAGTCGCTTCTCGTCACTCTGCAGCAATTCAGGCTCGTAGTCCTCATCTTCGATCAGGCGGTCACGCGCATCCAGACCGATTGCATCGATAGACATCTCTATCCCTTCCAAGGTCTCGTTGGCAACCTTGTACTTCTGTTGTATTGGGAATGTCAGAGGAGATTTTAGAATCATCCTCTCCGTCTGATGTGGCATTCTCAACCGAGGTGGAACCTTTGCCTTCTTGATGTTCAGCTCTGCACCCGCAAATGCAGTAAGTGCCCAAGCACGATACTTGTTTGCCCAATGCATACCGGTGCTCAACACATATCCAGCAAATATACCAGTTTCCCCTCTCGGCTCGAACTTCTCCCTCTTTCCCCCTCGTGCTTCACTCGGCTTGAAGTCCACTCGCGCACCAAAAGGTATCTTCTCGCCCTTGAACTCCTCGCCATGCAGCCTCATCCATGCACTCGATCCGTTCACCTCTTCGATGTTCATGAGATGGCACAGAGTGGTGATGGCCTGCACCCAATAACACGTGGGTAGACCGGCGTGTACTAGACAAGCCGAAGTCTGGTCAATGACGAATTGATTTGTTCTTTCAGCAAGGGAATTGTTCTGCGGCCGTCCAGGCAGCGATAGGTCGTGGTTCAGCTTCAGCTCCACGCACGCATTGATCAGTTCCGGGCCGTCATCTGAATATACCTGCTTGATTTTCCTCCTCCCGCAGAAGTGCTTGATAGCCCTGACGACTGAGTCAGTGTCTCTTCTCGCGGTGGGATAAGCCATGATAATTCCGGTATATATGTCCCGGATGATGAGCGCATACCTGCCTTCCACTTCATGATCCCCTGATGCCGTCACGAAGTCGAACGTCACCAGGTCACCGAACGTCTTCACTTCTCTTTTGAATGCCCCCGTTTGCGATCTGAAGTGTCTCATCTTTGCCTTGACGCATGATTCGCAGAAGGGATTCCGGTATCTGTGTGTAAGCAAATGAGCTATGGAGTTGGCGTCCTTCTTGAGGACTCCCACTTTCCTCTTTATTGATGATCCTTCGTACACGTCTACTTCGAATCCGGCATCTGGATCATCTTCATCAACCTCTTCCTCGTGAGCTTCGGCATCACCATGTCGATGCGGGACTGACCCAACATCTACAGGTATTTCCTCAGCCACGGGAGGCGGGCGTACCGGACCGGCTCCTCCGGGTGGCCCGAAGTCGAATGCCCCGTCGTGGTGTTCGCCCTCGGCCTCTGCGGACTCACCGACAGCGGCGGGTGTGACGTCGTTCTCATCGTCACCTCCCTGATCTGCCTCGTCGTTCGTTGCCATCGCCAATACTTCCGAAAAGTGCTCCTTGAGGTCGTCTATCGTAGGGCGATGCCTGTTACTCCGAAGCTTACCATCACTCACTAGGTACGGGATGTCGTCCTTGACCTGCAAGTGCACGAATCCCTGCTTTGGCGTAACCATGAAAGGTAGTTTACCAGGCATCCAGTGAAATGCATAACACATCTTCATGCATCTCCTCCCCACTGACAATACCGTGGGTGTTTCATCCAATACATGCGGCTCGACAGTCTCGTCCAACTCGTCCACGACTATCTTGGCCACATCAGATGTGGAAGTGGAACCATTCGCGGTCTGGAACACGATCTCGTCGTCGTCTTTCACGATGTCGACACCCAGGCTCTTCGCCTTGGCTCTTCCAATGAGATCATGACCACATCCGGTGTCCATCAACCATTTCACCCGTTTGCTGATGCACGTTGACATGGCGAAAACATTCTTCGGCATACCATGCTGCTTCTTCCAGTCGACAGCCGATTCCTTGATCTCGTCCTTGTTCCGATCATACTCGAACATTATGCTGCTCTCCTTGGTCACCGGGAAGTAGTGCTTCTTATATACATCATCCACCACTTCTCTCAGTATCTTCGCACGTATCAATGATCGTTGGACCTGGTAGGCTGATAATTCACGATGATCACTGCTTTTGAACTTCTTCTCATCGACGTACACGTACTGATAAGGCTCATTCTCATTGTCCTCATAACCGTACCATTCCCCTTTTCGTTCCCATTGCCTTCTCTCGTCTTCGAGGTAGGTGATCTCCCCATTCTCGTCGACGTCGAGCACTTCCTTGAACCACACCATTTTCTCAGGGATCTCGGACTCGCCAGACCATCTCGATGATTCGCTCATCGCGTCGTCATCGTGCTCGTGGTAGACAGTCTCGGCTTCGTCCGGTTCGACCTGATCAACGTCCTTCTTGAAGCTTACCTTCCCTGCAGGAGCCGATTGCTTCAGGACTATCGCGGGCATTGCGATGGCCCTCCTCGCAATGGCAGGCGCTGCGGCTTTGGCGGCAGCCTTTGACTTGGCTTGCGCCTTGTCATTTGACGTTGCTGGAGCTGAATTGTTCTTGATGAGCTCATGTCTGTACTTGCAAGCGCTTCCCCTATCGCACTTCCCCTTCTGAAACGCGAAGCGTGCTCCATCATCTCTCTTTGGTGACGATGATCTGGACTTGGATTTGCCCTTTCCTTTCCCCTTGGACATGCTCTCCAACTTGTGCTCCGTCTTCTTGCTGTGGGAAAAAGTGCATTCATTTCCTTTCACGCACCCCTTCGCCGATTTGAAGTGGTACCAGCAGGGGGTATCCTTGCTTCCGCCCGGACTCTTGCCTCTGTCGCTGGCACCGTCGGACTTGCCGTTCTTGCCAGCGTGGCCCTTTGCCTTGGCTTTTGGGAGCACAGGAGCAGCATCAGGTCCACCGGGTTTCCCCTTTCTGCCCTTGCCACCCTGGTTCTCCTGTTTGCCAGTTGCTGGAGCCGCATCCTTCCCGCCTGACTTCATCATCGACTTGACCGATTTCTCCTTCATGTCGAGCATCAGGTCTTCCCGATCTGCCTTGATCTGATAGTCGATCAACGCCAATAGGAATTCATACGTCTTTTGAGGATGCTTGTCCGGTAGTCTATGGTAGGCATTGAGGCCGAACTCCATCTTCTTGCTCCCTTTGATCTTCCTGTAAAGGATGTCTCTGAGAGCTAGCTTACTGGGTCTGTCCTCGCTCCTCATCTTCAGCAGCAAATCATACCATTTGTTCCTGAACATGACCAAGTTCTTGTCGCCAGGAAAATCAAGGTTGAATAGATGCTCGATGTGGTAGACAAGATCCGTTCTATCGGAAGTTCTGGATGATTGCATAACTAATGCCACCAACTCTCGTCCCTTCACGATCACCCCTTGTTGATGTCGTAGTTCAGAGTGTCGTGTAGCATCGAGGTATACGTCCTTGGCTTCGTCAGGTGCTTGTTTCAGCATATTCTGCATGCCCATGGCCATCTTAATATCTATCGTAGCAAATCTGTCGCCACCTGAATCGCTAAGCAAATCCAGGTCTGGGTTCAACCCAAGAGCCTGCTCCAGCCATTTCGTCCATGCGTCGGTATCTGGATCCGCACATGCGCTCAGAACATATCTTCCAGGTATCAAGTTGATGGATCTTTGGCCAGGCCGGAATAGATACTCTCTCGGCCTCTTTCCTCGAGATTCTCGGTCGATCATTCTTGATCTCTCGGTTATCTCTCGATCTCCTTCGTCTCCTCCGTGTCCGATCGTCTTCTTCCTCTTCTTCTTCCTCGTCTTCCTCATCTCCTTCATCGTCGTCATCCTCATCCTCATCATCGGGTGGATCATCCGGAGGTCCTCCTCCGCCACCAGCGAGGCTCAACTGACGTCGACCCGCTCCCTGCCCATTTCCATTGGGCGGGAATCCACCGTAATCCAATGGGGGCGTAGTACCGTTGTTTCCCCCCCCATCACCACCACCAGTCGTAGTAGTGGATTGTGGGACATGCCCAACAACCCCTTGCATCTGGGATAGGTGTACATCGATCATTGGATCACCGAAAGACGGAAAGAGGATCGAACCTGGCATCAGCGACGAATTAGGGATTTGATTTGAAGACGATGACAGGACTGACCCAGCCACCTTCTTGTCTATCCTATTTGAATTAGCCTGGGTTCCTCCCTCAGCGCGTTTCACTACTGCTCGTTCACGATGTCCATCTTTGCTGCTGGAGGCTTCCTGTGTCTCCAGCTTCTTGTGTGCACGTAGTCCCTCGTTGTCAGCATCGAGTTGGCGTACAAAACTCTCTTCTTGCTTGAGCGTCGCCTCTCTTTCCTTCAGTTGTCCCTGAAGCTCATGCATCTCCTCGAGGTACTCATCGAACATTCCCTTAGCTGTCAATCTCCAGTACTCAGCCTCCTTCGACTTCTCGTCCATCGTGCACCGTTCCTCTTGTTTCTCTTCTTTGACCTGGGCTAACTCCAAGATCGCATCCTGACGATGACCACCTTCGACAGCAATCATCTGGTCCTTCATCGACACGTCGGACTCATACTGTTTGACGATCTCTTCTTTTTCGCGAAGCAAGCAATCTGCTCTTTTCGATTCCTGTTCCGCAAATACTGTAACGTCATTCAGCCTCGTCATCAGCTGTTCCCTGGAGTCCTCCAAAGAGTACGTCTCGGGGCGCTTGACGAGTGCATGCTCCAACTGTGGTTTCAGACTTTGGACCATCTCCTCCTCGTTGAACTTCTCGATAGATGTAGAAGATTCTATGCCTCTGATCTGTTGCTGATAAACTGATATCTGTTGTGAAGCCTCACGGTGTATCTGATTTGCACGTATAGCTGATTCCTGCGCGGCCGACTTCTCGCTTGCCATATAGGATCTCATCAATGCAATCTCCCGCTTCTGCTCCATGATAGTTCCTTCAGCTTGCCTCATCTGTTGCATTATAATATTCGACTCCATGTCTTTCTTCTCCCCGTACTGAAATGCGTTCATTTCCACCTTGCGCATCTGTTGGGCTGCTTCCTCAAACTTGCGCCATGCCTCAGCCATGTGGTGTTGGTGGTGACTCACTAGATGTCCCGACTGCTTGCTGGCAATCTCTCATCGTCTTTCCAGCTCCTGGATCCGGATGGTGCTTCCATAGTCTTCTTGGTTAAGATTCGCCATTGCTGCCGACATTTCATCAAGTGTCTTTTGATATTCCCCGATCTCCACCTCCATCTTATTCTTCTCTTTGATCGCGGCGCGAAACTCCGCACTGGTGGGTGATTTTGACCTCCCACCCTTCGATGTCGATCTCACGCCCTTCTACGACGTCCGTGGTGTCGCAGGCGAAGATGATGATCTTCTCGGTGGGGATTCTCTTTTCTTCGACTCCTGATGAACATCGATCTGCTTCCATGATCTTGTGGGAGTAGATATGTCGCTGAATAGCGCGGAACCTCCGCTCCCAGGTTCATCCTGTGGATCTGCAACCATATCCATCACCGCAGGAAGAGCCATCAATCCATTGGATCCCTCTGAGCTGCTGTTCCCAAAAGTTGCAGTACTTGGGCTCGCCGAAGACGCCATTGTACTGTGTATGTTATCGTTCCTTTATTGTCCCTGTACCCGCAATAAACCAGCTGTCTCCCAGTCCAGTGTAGAGCTCGTAGTTACGGCTGATAACCTGTCAAGAGACAGCAAGGTGACGTCCCGTGGGACGCTATGCACCGAACCCTCAAGCTGTAATACCAACCACGTAGAAAGGTGTATACGGACGATGCCGTTATAGCCGAACCCGTGTAAACGTTGTAAGGAAGAAGGAATGATAGTTACACCAGTAGTCCTGACAAATGCAGCGCAAGCGAAGTGTTTTCGCTCTCAATGCCGATCACGTATGTATGAAGTCACACATCAGATCTTGAACCTCAATTGTGTCTTGAGCCAAATGGCGATCAATGGAACTTGGGAAGCAACACCAACAAGGACCTCAGAACAGCTACCCAATTTCGGCACGGGGCCTAGAGGGTTTTAACACCTGGATTTCTGAGAAACATGAGAAATCTGCTTCATAAGGTTGTTATCGGAAACGACGATATACTCAATCATGGCGGAGTCATTGATCTGAACTGTCAGGCTGCGATCGTCGTTGTAGACGTTCGGACGCATAGAGGCATTCCACGCGGCACGCTTAACAGGATCAGTGTATGACCAAAAAGTAGTTTTTACGTCGCCGGTAAAACCGATAGGACAAAACATCCTATTCCGCGAAGTGTGAGAGGTGATTGGAAGGTCCTGGATAACCCGTCCGTCGGGGATTGAAACGGTACGTCTCCACACCACATGCTGTAGCCCGGGGCCCCCACCAGTGGGTCCCTGAAACATGCAAGCCCGGTGAAACACCTGTGCATCAGCAGGAGGAGAGCGGCCGGGTGTCCTGTCAGAAAGGGCACCCGTCAGGCCACCAGATTCGCGTTTGGTCGCTGGGCATGCGATAGATATTCCCGGCGAGGCCTGTGGGTAACGGCCCGCCCCTCTCAGAAACCCTCGTCAACCCCGGGTGCGGGACTGTCAATTCGCCCATCAGGATAGGGATTCGACGAATCGCCCCCTTGCTCAACAGCAGGGGCACTCGGCTTCCTGGGAAGCGGGGCTAGGTCAGGAGGGGGCTTCTCATGCTTGTACGTGCACTTTGGACGCGTGCACTTGCCGACGTTTAGCCACTCTCTGCAGTACCCAGGGTATATGGGACCGTCGTTATCCCGGGGAGAATTCGGCTTCTCCTCATGGTGCGCAAAGCGGCAGTCAGAACCTCGCCTACATTGCCCCTTTTGCCAATCATGACAGACTCCAGGGGTGGCAGGATGCTCATGGCGGCGATCTCTTCCTGGAGAAGGGCGCTCCCTGCTACTCCGCCTGGGGTCATCAGATCGCGTTTTTCCGCGATCACGATCACTTGATCTCGCGTCCCCTGTCTTGCGAGTATCCCCAAACGGCGAAGGACGGCGCACCCCAGGAGCGGCGGCATTCGGGTTGCGATCAGCATGCGGAGATCGGGAGTACATTCGATCCTTTATCTCAGAGACATTGTACCTCGTCCTCCACCTCGACACAGCGTTGCGAGCGGCCCTCATGATCCAGTCGTAATTCTGCACGTCTGGATTACGATCCCAGTGTTGTACGTCAGGCATTAAGCATGGTGAGTGTCGAACTTGCTCAAAGAAAACATGCTGAAGAACATGGTGATCAATCGGTGCGGTGATTCCGCCCAGGAGTCCTTCCCATTTATCAAGGAATTTCTCAAGCTGAGGCTCGCCAGACCCGGCAGCCCTGCCGAGGGATAGGCGAAGAAGTTCATTCGTACGGATAGACTGGCTCCCGACTTCATCGGGACGAAGGTATTCAATGAGGCAGAATAGGATCTGGCGGCTTTTCAGCCTCGTCCCCCTTTTCACCTGAGCCTCTTCAGTCAGCCTGCTGATCTTGGCAACTATAGGTTTCGATGTGATGCACTTTCTCAGTGCAGCATTGAACCTATTGTCAAGGATCGGGTAGAGGCACTCCTCATCAAGTTCCTCTATTGCGCTGGCGTTCTCGACACTCATGACCCAAGACATGGCATATGGCGAGTCATAGCTGAATGCGTTGCTCACGATTTCTCTCGTGGAAATGATCCAGTCTCGCAACTCATGCGGTGCGGGCTCTTTTTCGAGCTCTATGTTGGCGCACTTGTTCGCCTCAGATGGTAACGAAGTTAAGGGCGGTCGAGTAGCCTGCCCAAAAACATGGGGAGGTAAAACGCCGTCTCTGCCAATGGATATGGCACACAGAGAGCAACTCCCGGACGATGGCGGGCAGCACGCGGCACATAGAGAAGTGCGGCACAACGAACAAGTTTGGAAGCATGGAGGTGTCCCGGGGATGCTGGTCTTGACATTTATGTTGCACCGAGGGCAGACCCTCTCCTCAGCGGAAGATCGGCGAATATCGGGAGCTCCAATACCGCCGACGCCACCGACGCCATGCACACCCTTACCGAGTCCTGGTGGAAGAGAAAAACCAGTTGGCCCGCCAGAGTTATCCTGTGCTCCGTGGTGAGGCTGTGGATTCTGCTGATTTGTCACAGCAGCGTCAGGCCCGTATCTCCCGCGAATGACTCCCTGAGACGTTCCGTGCTCAACCTGACCGGTGAAAATCCCCCCTGTAGGGGAACATCCGGGGTACGTGTTGATGGTCCCCCTCGGAACTGCTCGTCCGACTACGGGCGAAGACATTGCCCTTGGTGGCATTGGCCCGGCAGCTCCGGCGTGGGAACAGAAACCAGAATTTCCTTGGTGCGGTTCAGGACTCCGATGTGACGGATCTCCACGTGATGGCCCGGATCCAGGATCAGGAGCAGTGCCATCCCGCTGATTATGATCAGGAATGCAATCAGGTCCTCCAGGCCCCGCACTGGGGCCGCGATGCTTAGTTTTCCCGTCGGGATCAGCTCTCAGACAACCGAGGCAGATAGGTCGAACACTCGACCCAAAACGACGCACATCGTCAGGCGAAGCGATGTGTTGATCGCAGTACTCGTCCTTGCATATGAGACACCTCACAAGTCCGTGTCTCCCCCCTCTTCCTCTGCATGCGCGGCATCTAGGAAACTGATCGCTGCACTTGAAACACGAGTTACAGTCATGGTCAAAGCAGTCTTCGCAGACTGACTTGCCGCAGCTTCGGCATGGATAGCGAGGTTCCCGATGCTGTGGATGCCCGAGCTCCTCATGAGCACACCTGGCCCGGTTATCAGGGGCAGCGCCGGCAGCCCGAGCAATGGCCCTCGTTCTAGAGGGATCCCTGCCGAAGATGGGGGCTGATGGTGATGGTGGGGGTGGCCCCGAAGGAGGTGGAGGTGGAGGAGGCCTCGCCGAGCTGACGGTGCGAGCATCACGAGGAGGAGAACCTCTAGGAGCCCTTCCCTGGGTTAAGGGATCTGTGTCTCCAGATTTCTCCCATGATCCCGTTCCGGCGGTCGAACCAGCGCCAGCACTTGAGGATCCGCAGGCAGCAAGAGGTTGCTCCCTCAATTCAGCGACCTGCATGTTGATCTCATTGACCCTCAGCACAAGCTTCATAAACTGCTCTTGCATGTCCCTCGGGTTGGGGCCTAAGCTTTTGTCATGAAGGTCCTTGACACATCTAGAAATGCGGGACAATTGAAGCTTGAATTCTTCCTGTTTCTGTGAGTTCTCATTGAGGGCTCCGGATACCTTATTACTGAACTGCTTCAGGTCGGTCGCAGGAACGAGATGCTGGATATACGTCTCGACGTTCCCACGGATGGTTCTTTCTCTTGAGATGGTTCCCTCAATGTCGATGACACTGCGAGAGTTCGCCTCAACTTCGTCTTTGATTTTCCGAACCTCAGCCTCAAGGGCCCCGATCTCAGAAAACCTAAGAAGCTGGACCTTGGCGTTCTCAAGTGATTCGGCCTGCTCGCGAAGTTCAGCAGCGGATATGACGATCGAGTTAGATCTCTCATCGTACATCTTGAAACGCTCATTCATCTCCTTCTCGCTTCGGGCAACCCACTCGTGGAAATCACGGAACTTAGCCTCGTGTTTTGAGAGAGTTCCGGCAACGGCAGAGAAGGATGATTCAACTTTCTTCTCGAAGGCGTCAACACGGTTATTGATCTTCTTGATCTCACCGACGCAAGCGTTGATATCATCCCTACATGAACGAATCTCAGCTCTGCATCCCTGGATTTCGGCCTTGCACCCCTTGACCTCGTTATGGATCGCGAGAAGCAGTCGTTGAAGCTCAGATGCAACAGGATGGCCGCCACTTGTGGAAGCAGACGGAGCAGGACGACTATCAGCGTCATGATCTCCGCGGCTATTCTCTTCCCTGTCGGGAGTGCAGCCCGGAGTTCCGATTTGAAAGAATGCGGGGACAACGGAGTCGTTGACCGGTTGATTCGAAGGAAGCCCTCCATATCCAGGGGCAATAGTGCTAAGACCAGGTCTCCGATTCCTAGGCGTAGAGTTAATCCCGTCATCAGTCTCCTTCTCAGACATCGGGGCGTTGGAGCTGAGCCCAGACCCCGCAGAGTGTATAGGAACGTCAATAGGATCGTGATGAGCTGGGGGATTAGATCGCAGTCGTAGAGCAGCTTCACGTCTCTCGGGTGACTCAGAGCTCCTCTTTGTGGCTCGTGAGTCAGTGCCGGTTTGTCCCGACACATTATCAAATGATGATGATCCGCGAAGTTGAGCTTGATCTGGATTAGGTTGAGTGAGATCAAGCCGTTGAGCAACGTCACCATTGAGTGGCTTAGGGGAAAGTACTTTGGCAACGCGGCTCGGCGGGAGCGATGTAGTTCGTCTCTCTGGTGTGACCTCGGCCTCATCGATTACATCAAGGATTCCAGGAATGGTTTCATCATCTTCATTTCCTCTCCTGGGTGGCTGATGGAAGGGGATGTCGAGGAGGTTAAATGGAGTAGAGCCAATACCAGGTGTATCCTGCTCGGATCCATCACTGGTACGGTGGCTGGACTGCTCCTCGAGGTCGATGACGTCGGGGGCGGACTCTTTTCGAGTCTGACGCCGATTGAACGCCGCGAAGAGACCGGCATGGCTTCTTGACGAAGAGAAGGAAGGATTTGGGCCGGCTGTTTCGCGGCCCGCATCCGATCGACTAGTACCTGATGTCCGATTTGGCGGATTTGAGCCCGCGTTGTAGCGGTTCGCATCCCGACCTCGGGTACCTGAGGTAAGCGGTGGATTCGGACCAGCGTTGTAGCGGTCCGCATTCCGGTCGCGGGTACCTGACAGGTGAGATGATACTGCATCAGGGATGAAGTCCATATCCGCCGGACTGGGGTGATCGTGAATGATGTCAATGTCGGATGAACCTGAGACGGGAGGAGGGCCAGCTATTTGCGGCCAATCCTCAATCGCCCGTTTGCCCACCTCGGGTTGGGCCGAACCTGCATCATGAGAAGGGGAGAAATCTTCAATGGGGTCATTTTCTCCATCATGAGGGAAACCCTGAGTAGGCTCATGCGTAGGCAGGGCATCAAAAGATCTGTCAATTCGGGAAGGCTGAGATCTCCAATCGGCATCAAAAAGGGATTGAAAATCCAGATTCCCAACCGAAACGGGGGCACCCGAGTTAAAGTCGAGCCGACCGAAATCAGGCGGTGTAGCCTGCGATCCACTGCCGAGGAGTTGGTCAAACTGATCCCATGTAAGGGACCATGATTGAACCGGCTCCGGATGAGCAGCATGACGGGCAGCCCGGTCCTCGATCTGGAGCGCCACGAACGGAACAGTAGGCGAAATCGATGAGGGCACCTGATTTGGAGGAACCTCAGCCTCTTCTAGAGGGGGTCCGTCCTCGATCTGGAGCACTGCCGCCGGGATAGGGGCCTCCGCATCATCATCAAACACAACCTGAGAAAGGATCCAATCGTCCGTGATCACCCCGGGATTGGGCTCTGCGCCCACCATCGGGGGAATGGGCCACAGCCGGCTGTCTAAGCCGGGGGCAGCAAGCGCGGCGTTGCCGCGAAGGGCGTTGGCCTCGTCGTCCACGAAGCCCGGCCCACGATGAGAAGCTCCGGGGGACGCCATTGCTCGTACAAGTAGGCGATGGGAGCAGGTAGCGGGTCACGTCCCGCAACCGGATCACCAGCCCCAGCTTCTAGCTGGTACGGCTGATAACCTGCGGTTTTGGGCGAACACGAAGTAGCCCAGGGAATCAAAGAGGTACACGTGATCCACGAAGTACCAAAAGAACCCAGTCCCAACGCACAATGGTGAAGTTGCTGATGACCAGGTTGTGGGAGTGACAGTTGAAGAAGATCAAGTTTGGGAGGGTTGGAAAACAGGTTACAACAGAAAGTGAAGTTCAGAACCAGGCCCAGGAAGTCCTCGACGACCAGCCACCCACCACCTAACACCGGCCGCGGCAGCACCAGGACCTTTTCCCGATGATGACGCAGGCCGCCGTGCTATGGCGGATGCACGCAAATCCGAGAGACCCCTGACGGGAGGTATAAACTTGAGCCAAACGGCCATTCGGCCGTTTTGCCACATGATGAAACAACACGTGAACGAAACACACCTTTTAAAGGGACCCACAACAACAGTGGGGGTATGGAAAACCATTTTCCTTTTAAAGGGACGGGGTCCCTAACGTCGGGTTCCACGTTAATTGGTTGGAGGGTACCGATTCAATCAAATGCCCGCTGCCACTCCGGACATTTCAATCGGCTTGGTTGCAACCCGCTGCCTCGAGCTTAGGCCTTTGGCTTGGGCGCCAACTAATCCATTCGATTCGGGAAACCCTACATGTGGCAAGAGTAACGGGTTACCTTTGAACAGCCCCACTGTGCATGGACAAAATCCATGTTGCGCCAGTTGGCATGGATGAAACCCGATAAATAGTGGGTTAAACCACCTATCAGCTGGTGCACGATTTTGTCCATCCGCCGTGCCACGATCATGCTTTACTATTGTCAAAGTCACCCCTCAAAGGGAAACATACCCAACTTCTGGCTTACCCCCACACTCCAGCAAAAGTATTGGGCGAACTCGGCACGTTGAACAGGTGGGCGAAACAACACCTTGCCTCCGTTATCAGGTGGCGCAAGAAGGAAACCACTTGCCCCGGTCGGTACAGGTTTCAAGAACAGTTTGCCCATGAAAGAGCGCAGCCTCGGGGAATTTCGGACAAGGAACAAGCGAAGGCCTAATCCGCTCAGGCAGGATCTCGTTTGCAACACATGCCGCAGATTTGAGCTTTGATGACTCATGACTCCGATAGCAAAGGCCAAGGTGCGATTGGATGACCAGCATGGTGATTGCAGCTAATCCCTCAGCTGCACAAATCAAAGCTTCCAATGCATGTGTCCAGTAGCATGCTGACTCCGGAAGTTAAACACCTGCATGATTCTTAGGGGGGGGGGGGTGACTCTGGTGAAGGCTACCCTATGAAAGGAGTTTGAATCAGCGCATTCTCAAGGCCACAAACAGTCCCCAATCCGAAGCCAATCCGGTTTGTGCAAATACAAGCCATCAACGATGTGTTGTTCTTCCCCGTGGGTAGCCTTGGAACTTGTATTATCAAATAACAAACAACCCCCTGTTCCATGCGCTCACAAAACATTGTGAAAGAAAGAAAGAACAAACATGTACAAACAGCGAGCAAGTGTTGCCTCCCAAGCAACAACTCGCTACCAAAATCGTCTCCGCGGCCCCGCTTGAACAGGAAGACACTGGGGGCAAAGAGGGCACACGAAGATCTTCCTGACAGAAAGAAGCACCGAATTAGTTCCATTTGCTTAAGCCCTCTGGAACACATAACAATATGTCCAGTTGTCATAGATTCCTCTAAAAACCAACTGGGAATCAAAAAGTATTCAGCAAATGGATGACTATCCGGTCATTTCTCGGCGCAATGAGTCGGATATGCCAATCTGCCTTCAAGTCACAAAAGCGGGCATCCCTTTGGTGGCAATCTCCAGTCTGTTTTTTGCAAATCGCGCACTCGCCAAACCGGTTGAAAGCCCCGGTTTCATCGATGGCCAAACAGCAAGCTATGCTTCGGATCAAGCAAAACCGTTCAACCTTTTTCGTCTTCGGCCAAAGTGACGAACACTACACGAGTTTAGTATGCCTAAACTAAAGTGGCCACAGACCCTGTGTTTAGTTTGCTTCTTGGTTCTGTGTTTCCTTGCTTCCTGAATGAATCACGTCTTCCCAAATCTCTCACGGAACTCCACCCGCCCAACTGGAAGTTGTGCGACCTCAATCCTGCCGTATCGACTGCCCAGGAAAAGCTGAACTGTTTGGCCCTCCAAAATGAGAAATGCAAGGCATGCCACAAGCTTTCCTCCAGCCCGAGTTTCTAGGTCAACTCAATTCAACTCAGCTTCCCTTAAGATTGAGTTTAACCTACCCCTCTCAGGGACTGCACCAAAGCCCAACAAACAAACCACCCACCCACCCCACCCCACCCACCACCCACCAACCCAGCAAACAGTAGCCCCACCAATTTCTTCGTTACCAAGTCCAATCCCAGTCTCGACCACCACGGAGGCCATGGCCCAATTCCCCCGGAAGGGCGCCGCTTGCTGCAGCGTGCCGAACCTTAGCTCGCGGCAGTTCGCTCGAGCTTTCAGCCCGCCGGAGCGGAGCTTCGCTCGGATCTTGCGGTGGAAAAGTGGCTGCGGTTTTAGGGGATTCTCCGGTGGGGCCAGTGAACTGGTTTAACCGGATTGGACTTTGGAGCGGAGGGCATGCTCAGAAAATCCAAAATGGAAACGGTTTGTCTGGGGAAACCATGAGGTTTTTTGCGGTTTCAAACAAAACCGCAATCTTTTTTGGGAGAAGCCAAACAAACCCCTGAAATTGAAAGGGAAACCAAAGGGACAACCCACCATTTGAACCGTCAATGGTTGGATTGGCCGGACTCCATGTTCGCTGCAAGATATCGGGTTTTCTATTGCTGGGAGGATTTGTGACCCAAAGTGATGGGTCTTTGGAATGGGATATTTGCAAATGAGCCATAATCAAAACCTGGTACACAAATGATGAACCCAGAACCATGTAGGGAATTGAAAAGGCGGCCGCAACCATTTATGGCTGGGATTGCCCCTTACTAACCTTCATTTACCTGGGCGTTGATTGTCACGGTGTTTTAGGAGACCCCTACGATTTACCGAATATCCACTCAAAGGCGGAAACTAGGATTTTTTGTTTTCAGGAGGACGAAGGTCCAGGTGGGATATTTGCAAAGTGATGGGTCGCCCATGACTTTGCCCATTGCGCAATTACAGGGGCCAGGGATGTAGACAGGCTATGCAGAAGCTGGCCCTGAATGGCATGCAACATACGGCGCCCCAACCGGTAACGCTGAGGACCGGGACCCTTCGACTAGTTAGTTCCATTGTGTGGCGCCCTTTCGCAAACATTGGCATCAGATCCGAGTTGCGCGTTGATGGCTGCAAAGCCAGCAATGTGAGACAGCAGGACTTTCCAGCAGGTCATCTGAGACTGGAGGTCCTAGAAGCTGCAATAGGGTGTTTGGTTCTGTGTTTTAAAACCAAAAGGAAAAAAACATTCTTGGAGAGGCCCCTAAAAAAAACTCATTTCGCTTTCTCCCCAGTTTGGTTCAAAAGTTTCCCTTCGGCTTCCTTCTAAACAACCCAAAGGGAAACCCTCCAAAATCTCGCTTGAGTGGATTGACCAAAATCTCAGCGCCCTGGTATTTGTTCACTTACTGAAATGGCAACCAAGCCATTTCAAAAAGTCTCAAGTCCGCAAAGAATATGGTATCAAAAAGAGACGCCTGCAAGAAACCTAGGTCCTCCAGATTTGAGAGGGTAGAATAAGTTGGTACCCAACTTTTTTCACGTCTATCTTAGTAGGGGAACCGAATCCCCCCCCAAAAAAGAAACGACTAAAAGGGCACCAATTGCTGGGGAGACCTTGAAACGAATGCAAGCGCCCAGGCGATCCTGAAAGGCTTCAGCCTATTCCATGTGTTTCTCCTGGCCGAAATTGGTCCTCCGATGCCGTGGATGGTTACGAAATCCCCCCTGCTCGCACCGTTCAGACACCCAACGGAATGATTCGCGGAATTCCAAAGTGGTGCAAAATGGATCTCGTCCATCCGCAGGGGTCATTGGCTTCTCATCCTTCCTGCGAGGAATTGACATAGGGGAAAGAGTCAAAGGAGCCGACCCATGTGAAGCTGATCATTCTCAGAAAATAGTTGGTAATTACATAATTGTTATATCCAAATCCGCCGACCCTCTGCCTCCCGTCCCAGCCTCCTGCAGAGGGGACCAGCGTGGGATGCAACTGGAAGTGATTGGAATCAATGATAGTTTCTGGGGGGCACGCCCGAACCCACAAAAAGTGGATTCCCAGGACCGGTCCGGGACCGGTCCCGGGACCGGTCCTGGGACCAGTCCTGGGACCAGTCCTGGGACCAGTCCTGGGACTGGTCCTGGGACCCTGGTTCTGCTGTTTCGGATTACCAAAACCAGTCCTGGGACCGGTCCCGGGACCGGTCCCAGGACTGGTCCCGGGACCAGTCCCAGGACCGGTCCTGGGACCAGTCCTGGGACTGGTCCTGGGACTGGTCCCAGGGGGGAAGCCGGTCCGGGATCGAGTCCTGGTGTGACCGCTGGTCTTGGGTCCCAATTCAAACTGCTGTGCTGCCTCAAACCGCTCCAGACACCTTTCCGGACTGGCACCCATGACCCTGCGACCAAACCGGCCCGTGCGGTTGTTGACGTCCTTGTGGTAGTAGAGGATTGCATCTATTCTGCAAGAGAGTCCAATACGTCAAGTCAAACCGCGCCAGACTGGGACCAGCCTGGACAGGGTCCCAAGTCCCGGTCCCTGCCGGCGACCGGTCCAGGGCAACTTCGGGAGGGCCAGTTTCAGGGCGACCCCGGGAGAGGCGACTGCTCCCGGCCAACTCGAAGTGACTTGGGCGCAAGCCGGCCCAAGCGGTAATTAACGGACTAGCTGCCCTATTTCTGACTTTTCCGTTAATCCTTGTTTCTGGTCAACTTCGGGAGGGCCAGTTTCAGGGCGACCCCGGGAGAGGCGACTGCTCCCGGGCCAACTCGAAGTGACTTGGGCGCAAGCCGGCCCAAGCGGTAATTAACGGACTAGCTGCCCTATTTCTGACTTTTCCGTTAATCCTTGTTTGTGGTCGTAGAGGATCTTATAAGTGGTCCCTAGGTTTGCGGACGTGTTTCAGGACCGGTCCTTGTGACTTTTCCCTTAATGCGCCGAGGGTCGGCGGCAGCAGGCGGGAGCCTGGTTAATATCAGATTTTGTTTTACCCTCCCAACCAAAAAAAGGGGGGGTGAGAAAGGGCACTGGGTGACCACGTCATTTTTTCACCCCGCCCAAACCTCTCGGACTCCTCGATATGGTCCAGCGGGTGAAGCTCCGAGAAGGAGATCTGAGCCATGAAATGAAACGAGTCTCAGTTTGTTCATTGTGGTTTTGCCTGGAAAATAGCTGACCTCCTTTTTTTTGAAGACTTCGCGGGCTGGTTTCCTAGACTTACCTCTTGAGCGGATTGGCCAAATACTTACCCCTTAAAACTCCAAGGATTGGGGAAGTTCTCACCTTTTACAGACAGAAATAGCCCATGTTACCCCAAAAAGTTGAGAAAAGCTTTGTGCTTTTAAGAGGTACGTGGTGGTGTTGCCTGGAACATAGTTGACCTCCTTTTTCTTTTGCCTGGCTTCGGAGGGAAACAAGTAAAGGACACCCGCGCCAGACTATGTCCCGCTCCCCAAGCCTCAGTTCAGTGACCCCGGGAAGAAAAAGGGAACCCTTTTTTGGGGAAGACCTTGGACCGAATTTTTCGTGGGGCAGCCACCCAAAAAAAAAAAAGGAAAAAGACTTGGAGCCACTGAACCACTGAGTTAAGAGCGGGTGAAATGGGTGAAATGAGTCATAGCCAAAACCTATGGTCCAAGGTTTGGGAATCTGTTGAATACTACAGTCAATCCATGGTTTGACCAAACCTTGGGAATTGGTCAAACGAGTCTAAAAGGGGCACACATGGAACCCACACAACTACCATTCGTAGAGGAAGGAAGGGGGATCCCATGTTAATTTCTATACTAACTCAAGATATAAGCCCCGGATGACGCATCTGGTTGATGAATTGGCTGCGAGTCATAGACAAAACCCTGTATTCAAACAGTCGAGCCAGAACCACGTAAAGAAGTAAGAAGGCGGCCGCAGCTGGTTATGGTTGAGATTGCCCCTTACTAACCTTCACTTACCGGGTCTGATTGTGACACAAATGCTTTCTGACCACGGAGAACGCTACACTTTTCCAACATTTCGAGCCGGCAAAACATGTTGACTTCAAGTCTGAAGCCCTGCATCTCGAAACAGCTTGAAACTCTTGCTTCAAAGTGTGCAGACCACTGCTGGCTAGCAGCATGCTCGCGTCCGAAGAGCGAGAGTAGCGCTGTCCAAACCTGATCATATGGATGCAAGACAGTTCGGGAAGGCGCGCAGCAGTCATTCAAGTCAACAGCAATATATCAACGAACATCCACTAAGAGCCTGCAAGGTGACCATCCTATCCCTTCCATAGATGGCATGCACACAGTTGGATGAGGGGAAGGAGTGCTTAGGTTTCGAAGAGAGGCCAAATGCATCTCATGCAAGCAGCATAGCCCCAAGACTACGCTATCCTTGGAATCATGGTGGCACTGTGAGAAGAAAGGCTCTGAGACAAATTTTGGGCGTCCCCCCGAAAATTTTAGCGGGTGTCCTTTTGATCTCACTTTAACGCCACAAAACGTCGGGCACTGAGTACCCTCCACACAAGACACCAACATGCCACCAGCTGCACAAGTTGGTGCTCCCGCATCCCATGGAGTGCTGTACCTTGGGCCCTTTGGCCATCCACCTCGGGCCTCGCAGAGAGAGCAACTTGATACACGTAACTCAGTTGTTCAGTGACCCTGGGAAAAAAAGGGAACTCTTTTTTGGGAAGACCTTGGACCATTTTAGTGGGGCAGCCACCAAAAAAGGGAAAAAGGGAGCCACTGAACAAGTGAGGTAAAGGCGCTGTGAGCTGCACCCAAAAGCACAGGAGTACTAGACGGGTGTGGCTTTCTTTGATGGTACCCGTTGCGCTTGTTTAGGGAAAACCAAAAGCGATACCGCTGGGAAACCATGTTGGGAGGCTCCGTCCCTAAAAAGACACCCCCAAATGAATGGGAAGCTTTCCAAGCCCCCCTGCATATCTTTGAACATACCCAGACCCAGAAGAAATCCTCATAGCCTAGGTCCTCCAGTAGAGAGGTTAGAATAAGGGTACCAACCATTTTCTGGTTTCTGATTTCTATTTTAATAGGGGAACCCTCCCAACCAAAAAAGGGGTAGAGAAAGGGCACCTAGCTGGGACCTAGTAGCCTCCCGGATGGAGACGCTCCCAATGCAAAAGCAACCCCAGTGAACCAACTTTAAAGCCCAAGTTTCTATTCAGACCCTTTCAGGGCTAGGAGTATTCTGTTTCAAGGGTAAGGAAAAATCCGTTTTGGGGTTAGCAGGGTATGTGGTGAGCCCAAAATCCTGCTTGCAGGGACATGCCGCGTGCCTCTCTCTGGTTAGCTGTGCGCTTCCGATTTGCCGCCAATGTCCTCGAATTTGGTTGTGAGTAAGGCGATTTTTAGGCACTCCCTTTCTAAGGCCCTTGGTGGTTTTAAAGGGATGCCAAAGACATGGAAGCTGACTTGATCTCTTGCCGACATTGAGATTGTGGCTTGCTCTGTGTCGATGCCCAAACTAGAACCTCGCCTCCTGCATATCAACACGGAAACCCTCTAATCCGTTCCCCCTATTAATAAAGGTCTCCCTAATAATAAATATTTGTTTCGGAAGTCCCAAATCCGGGAATACTACTTTTAGAATAGCCAATACTAAACCAATTCTAAAGTAGATATTTTCCTGCGCGTACTCAAATCCAGCCCCATTAGGGGGACCCCGGGGGCACGTTTCCTTTACTACGGCTGTACTACAAAGTTGCGACTTTCGAGCCAGAGCTCCGGGAGCACGTTTGCTTTACTACGGTTGTAGTACAAAGTTGCGACTTTCGAGCCAGAGCTCCAGGAGCACGTTTCCTTTACTACGGCTGTACTACAAAGTTGCGACTTTCAAGCCAGAGCTCCGGGAGCACCTTTCCTTTACTACGGTTGTACTACAAAGTTGCGACTTTCGAGCCAGAGCTCCTTACTCAGAAATGTGCGTTTGAAGCGATTTTACGGAACGGAACAGGGGGACCACAGTTGCAAACAAGCCTACACAGAACAAGAAGTACCTCCAAAACCTGCCCTCCAGAACCAGGGGACCCCTAATAATAAAAATTGTTTTGCAGGCCGGGTATTTTTTTTATTAGGGGGGGGGGGGGGAGGGGGGGCGTCGTTTATTATTAGGGGGAAGGGATTACGGATGAATTCCCGGTTCAAAGTTAATCTGCAGGGGAACAGATGACAGCAATCGGAGATGCCCACACCGACCCTTCAGTTCACGGCTGGATTTCACTCCCGACTCCCGACTTCCGACCAAACCCTGGCAAGCAACTGACAGCCGCTCCGAAGGAAGTTGCTCATGTACCTGGCGCTTCGTTGCGAAAGGCAACGTCGCCCGAGAGTGGCAAACACACAAATCACGTGGATGGAAGCACACACACACAACACAACACAACACACACACACACACATGCGCGAGCGTGTGCGACACGACACGAATGGCACGAACGATACGAATGGTACGCATGACACATACGACACATGACGAACATGACAAACATGACATGCGCGACACGCACACACGCATGACGAGGCATAAGGCATAAGGAAAATGGCGCAACAGCAAGCAAACAGCAACGAGCATCAAACACTGCGACACAACTCCACAACAGTACAGTACTAATAGCAGCACTGAAAAAGACATACATGCAAACATATGCAAACTCTCACACGCACACACACACACAAACCACACAACCGGACACGCAACCGAGACACACAAACACACGCACACATACACAGACACACACACACACATACTCACACACCCTCTCACACACATTCACACACTCTCACACACACACTCTCACACACACACACACACGCACTCACACACACAGACAGACATACACACACAGACAGACATACACACACACACAGACACACACACACACACAGACCCACACTCACACACACATACTCACACACACCCTCTCACACACATTCACACACTCTCACACACACCTCACACACACACACACAAACACGCACTCACACACACACACACACACTCGCACACACAGACAGACATACACACACACACAGACAGACATACACACACACAGACACACACACACACACAGACAGACACACACACACACACATATATCCTTGCTGCACCGGAAAAAAAGGAAGGGGAAACACAGAAAATAGCATGGAAGGAAGTACACATGTTGAAAACAACTTCCATGATATTCTATTGGCACACTCATGCAAGTGTTGTGCCCAAGTATGAAGACACTGCGCCAGTTACCGCCAATCAATATCCAATCAATAGCCTTGATGGTTGATGAATTGACATTGCATTTTGCAATAGCCTCGGTCACTCCAACTTTAGGATTCCCTGTGCATGTTTCAACTGTTTTGGAAGGCTGGGTGCATGTGTTTCTTTCGAGTGACAGCATGCCAAAGTCCCTTTTGATTCACAAAGTGCAAGCTCGACTCCAGTTGAGCAACTCAAGCCCATATTTGAAGCAGTCGTGGCATGTGGCCAACATCTCATGCGTTAGCTGAGGGGCGCAAAGTAGCGATTCAAGGACCCAGATAATGTTGACCCCGTATTAGTATGTAACCCCCCCTCGAAGGTCGGGAAGGTTTTGGGGGGCAAATCTTTGGAAGGTGTTTTGCCACCACCCAGAAAGGCCAAGAGAGTCGCATACCTTGAAAGCCGCTCCAAATTTTAGCGGCATGGACTTGTAAGGGAAGGCTATGGGGAGGAGGGGGCTATCCCTTCTTGACCCCCTAATCAGTATCCCGTGTTAAGGCCGTATCCTTGAATTGTCCTTGGCTTCTCCAGAAATAACCCCCCCCCCCCCCCAAAAGCCCCCTTTCTGAGGATCGGGGGTATCCCTTGTTGACCTATTATGGCCAAATCCTTGTCTTATTCTGGCTTCTCCACGGATAACCCCCCATAGCCCCCCGCCCCCTTTTTGAGGGTCCATGTTAGTGCTAGGTCCTCCAGTAGAGAGGTTAGAATCAGGGTACCCTTTTCTCTGTAGTCTATTTTAGTAGGGGAACCCTCCCCCCCAAAAAGGGTGAGAAAGGGCACTGCTGGGGGTCCGTGTTTTCGTGTGACCGGCCTGCACCTTCTCAAGCTTGTGCTTTGCAAGCACTATGGCGCCCTGGAAGGAGATGTAGTACCTCCAGCCATAAATTCTAGGTCCTTCAGATTTGAGAGGTTAGAATAACAAACTTGCTGAGTGGATGGCCCAAAATAAGCTCAAACTTTATATTTACCACTAAAATGGTCTTCCCAAAAAGTTTAAAGTTCATGAACTCAGGAAGTGAGATAAGTTGGTACCAACCTTTTTTTCCTGTGGTCTATGTTAGTTGGGGAACCCTCACAAAGAAGGGGTGAGAGGTCGGGCACCAATTGCCGCGGGACCGAAGTCAAGGAAGCGGATCTGTGGGGGGTGGGGGGTGGGGTGTGGGGTGTGGGGTGTGGGGTGTGGGGTGTGGGGGGTGGGGGGTGGAAAGTGGGGCGTGGTCTTTGGCCCCTCGTCTTCTCAAGATCCGCCGTATTTGTTCAATCGGAGTGGAGCCACCAACCTCAGATATCTAACCAAGCCGGGACAAGAACGCAGCCTGGCATTCAGCTCCAAATATCAATGCCACGCAGCAGGGTAGCCGTACATGAATGAGAGAGCCACAAACGGCGACCCTGCAAAAATAAGCACACGCATCGAGCATGTTGGCAAATGAAAGCTGCTCAGGTAGCGCTGCCCACTGGTTCCCATGGTGCTCGATCAGATCGAGGGGCCGTTTCACACCGTGAGTGCTGTCGTGTTTTCTTGTAAGGTGCTGCATGCCTGGGTTCCTGTAAATTCACAGGGACATGACCCTGAAGGAAAACCGTGTTTGCTCATGCATGTTCACTTCATGCAAGGGAAAGGCATGCTCCGGTCAGACAGCGCGATTTCACGGCAAGAGGTCCCATCACGCGTGGCCTTACCAAAGAACAAGTATACTAAGCATGATCGCACACTTACGATTCCTTCGCCCAAAGCTTCCCTCCTCAAGATCTATTCCTCGCAGTGCATCTTGATTTCAGCTTGGACTGTGCAAGGTGTCAGTCTTTGTGTGTTGTAAACTGCAGTGGTTGGGAACATAATATGCCCACCTTTCGCGGCAACTGCTCGCTGACGTGCTCGAGAATAAGTAGACAGTACAAGGATTGATGTTGTCAGTGTCAGAGCAGCGAGGAATCAACATCGACACATAGCAGGCTAGCTTCCTTCTCCATCCGATTGATGTAACAACTTGCTGGTGCTCAGCAGGGAATGAGGGAATGACGCCGATACACCATCCCTTGTGGTTTCCTTTAAGGGAATCCCCAGGTTCATTCCCTCATTCCCTACCTATCGCATCAGCAAGAGAAAAGGTTTCACACATCGTTCCACACATCGGTTTCCAAAACTGGCCATACCCACCTGGGGCCAGCGCCTTTTTGAGCTCTTGTCACTCGGGACGCTAGATGGCCATGGGTCTTATCCCCGTACCCCCAGTGTTACATCCGATTCAATCCCCACTAAAATAGACTAGAATGGGTGGTGCTCCGAAAACCCCAAAATGGCACCATTGGCTTTGAACCATGGCCAAATGTTTGCTTGTTTTACCAGGCCTGAGGATGCTTTTCCACCCTCCAGTCGGTGCGTCCCCTGGCAAAAATAAGCATATTTCAAGTAGTGATACATTCCCTTTAAAACCGACAGGGAATCCAAGGTGGAAGCCACAGGTCCCGCAAAAAGGCGAGGCGCAAGTGAAATTGCAGGGCAGCGTACCAAACCTTAGCGTCGGCAGTCGGCAGTTGGCCGTCGGCATTCTTCTGGGCTGTCCGTTTTCAGATCCCCCTGCTAAAAATCAAAATCTTTTAGTGGGCTAAAATGAACCACTAATCTAGGGGTTGATTCCCCATTCTTCTCAACCATCGTTCTTTTCAAGAACCGATCGCTGTTTCCCCTGGGTTTTTCTGCTGGTTTCCTAAAAAGATCCGGACCCCTGGGTTAAGAATGGAAATGGAAGGTACCCCTAGAACTAAACCCACTAAAAGTCCAAAAACCTAAAGGGGATAGCTGGGAACCGAGGGAAATAAGTTACGGGAACCAAGCGCATCGCATCGTCAGTTCTTGAAACCTGACAACCGTCACGCATCATAAAGCTATGCTTTTCCCCCCAAAAAAAGAAGAATCGAGGCGCAGACAGGAGCCTAACCATCAAACACATAAGCAAAGAGGTGGGCTATGTGTCCCAAGATTGCTTCCCTTTGTGCTTCACACGAGTCACAATCAAAGCCCGGTAAAAGAGTCGTCGGGACCCAGAGCCATGCTTCAAGAAACTGAAAGGCTTCTTGCCGCACCCATTTAGGGCCCTTACAAACCTTCATCTACTCCCATCCATGGCATCTTCTTCGAAAAACCATAGCACCATCTGTATAGCTTTCGATCCGAGGTGGAACTATTTGCATGGCCCTTCGCTGGTTGCAACGACACACCATTGCCACCCGGGTTTGGGCCGTGAGGAAAACTCACATGGAACCGACCATTGGAAGGGGTCCAAAAGCGAACAAGAAATCTTCGAAATCCCCACTGACGTGCTGCGTGGCCCTGCCCCAAGTGTGGGGCGCTAAAGATGTTGCTTCGCATGATTCCCGAAACTGGGCAAGAATCATGCCACACCAATACACCGGACGCAGAGCTAAGGGCTCAACCGCGTTGCACAACAGTTTGAGTTCTAATAATTGCACAGGCCCAAACGTCTGCGAAACAAAGGTGACGGCAATCCTCAGTGTCTCCAGGGTTTGTCCAAAAACCAAGCCCCGCAAAGTCTTTCAGAAGCAAATCTTGCATGGCACGCACCCGTGTATCCAGTGTATTTGTCCGACTGGTTTGCTTGTCTTCGGCTCCTACATTGCATTGTCCTTGCTACCACTGTCCCAAGCCCTGGGTTGCTCTGACCCCGTCACGAGGCTAGAAACATGCTCCCTGGCAACACCAACATGCTCTCTGGACCTGTGGATGGTTTTGGGGTTTACTTTGGGGGGACAAACCTAGGCCCTCCAGATTTGAGAGGTTAGAATAAGTTGGTACCCAACTTGTTTCTTCAGGACGTCTTAGTTTTAGTAGGGGAACCGAATCTCCCAACCAAACAAGTTGTCAAAAGCTGGCACCTAGCTGGGGGACCTAGCCAAAGGACCCAGTTTCGGCATTTCAGGGACAAAGCAATGCACTACGGAGATCTGCTTGGGGCGCAAAATAACAAACTTGCTGTCCAGGAGCAAGCATTTGTAGCCCATGTACCTCAGCCAAGCGGCGCGTACTTTGTGTTTGCTCCGGCTTGGCCACCCCGATTTATCGCCGAAACAAACTGAAAGTAATGCACATAGGTGCCCTTGTTAGATTGCTTTGGATAGAAATAGATGGGTCTCACTGGTTAAGATTTCCTTTCTTACACATTTACCAGGGAAACCCATCGATTGTCCAGGAAAAGGTCTCCTATGAAGTAGTGCCGGTCTGCCTTAGTCTCTCCAACAGGGTCCTTAAATGGGACCCCCTCAAAACGTGGGCAAGGGGTCTTACAGGTGGCTCGCACCAGTCAAATGGGGATCTCTGTGAAGACTGGGCTCTCCCTTTTCAACAATCCCCCGCTAGAAGCTTTCAACTTGTGGGATCACACAAAAAACAACTAAAAAGATCTAACAACCCAAGCAACCAATGAACCGACTAAAAACCATCTAAACACCTTTCCGCGACCGGATGGCTGGGAACCACCAAGTTAAGACAAGGACTTCCAAACACTAGCCCGCCTTCTCTTGAATGGTATATTCTTGGCGGACCGGTCTGGTTGGCAAAAACTGACCCATACCCAAGTGAAGAATCCCCGGTCGGCTGTTCTCAATTCCTGGGGATTGGACCCAAAAAAGTCCGATTGTTGTCCATTTACCACTAAAATGGTCCAAATCCAAATCCAAAAAGTTTAAAGTTCAGAGTCCGCACTTTCTACTAACCACTGAAATGGTCCAACTCCAAATAGTTTAAAGTCCACGAAAAAAAAAAAAAAAAAAAAAAAAAAAAAAAAAAAAAAAAAAAAAAAAAAAAAAACGTTTCAACTGGAATTCCAGCGCAAACCTTGGCATTAACTCCAAGGAGCGAGGAAGCCCACAGATTCCCAGCCGAAGTACGCGATGAACTGCGCCGAGGAAACCGGCAAGTCAAAATAATCTCAATATCTCCGCCCCAGAAATGATCAGTTGAGTCATAATCTAAAGCTGGTATTAAATGGTGTGCCCCAAAATTCCCCAAACAACATGAGGACGAGAAAGGCGGCTGCACCGGTATATTGTTGCGATTATCCCTTACTAACCTCCGTCCACTCGGGTTTGGATTGTGGCTCAGATATCGTGGGAGGTTGTTCGAAAACAATAAGCCTTTTTGGACCTCGACGTTTTTGGACCCTGTACAAGATGGTACAACATGACACCAACATGAACAAGACAAGTCTTACACCGCGCCCGTGGGGTCTGCTGGGAGAGAATGACAAGCAGTCAAGAAAAACAGGGCCTGGGTTCAGCATAGAGCCGTATTTTTGGGGGTCTCAAAGCAAGCGAGGCTTCACCCCATGCGAGAAAACGTCGGCCAAAGCTGGCAGACGAAAAGGTTTCGCAAATCCAGCCTTGACCGTGAGGTCGTTGATGTACTGGAAGATCATGACCTTCACACAGGATGCAATCACAAGGATAAGAAAACCCAATTCCAAGCTACCGATTCTTTGGCATGGCTGAGCTGCTGCATTCACATCTGTCAGACCGAAATCGTTCACGCGGCGAACAGCACTCCGCCAAGAACATCATAGTCAGACTATGGACGAATTCAACGTAGACACCAAGCAACGAAGCAACCTTACACCCCGGACAACCGCCATGACCCTCGTTACCTTAACAGCCACCCCAGCTCTCAGACTACACCCAAAATAACATGCAAGAAAAACATGTGCCATCGTGAACACCCCCTGAAATGTTGCGGGCACATAGCAAATAAGATTCGTGCTTGTGAACTGAACCACCCTTGACAGCAGGAATATGTGCTGTCCTTGGCGGCACATATAGGTGTCACGTTGTTTGGCGTCTGGATATATTCTGCACTCCTCAGTCACTTCCAAGGGTTCCTGTTCCAAGAATGCAACACAAGTATGGTATCCCCAACATCCGCTGTTTCCCAGTGGTTGCCGATTTAGCCTTTGAACAAGGGGTCCGCAATTTTGAACCTCCATACACCTCGCCCGTGCTGCAGGAGAACTGCACAGAAGATGGCGATCGTCTGGCTGATCACTTCGTAGGTGTATCTGCGAATGTCCTGAAAGCTGCGGAAAGTGCGCAGGAATGGCTCGGAACAGGCGTCGACATCAGTGAGTTTTGTGATATTCCCTTTGAAAGCGCATAGGGTGGCACCAGCTTCCAAGAAGGGGCCAAATCAGAGATGATTGCTGAGGGTTGTTTCAAGGTCTAAGCATGCATCATTGAGTTCGGGATCAAGTGACCCAGAGGAACACAGTGCTCCGCGAATGTCTGGGCCACGTCTTGGTCAACATGAGTGCAAGAACCTGTTCCCTTGGGCTTCTTGCAAATGAAACTCTGCAACATGTGACTGGCAGTTGACATGTAAACGACACTGTCAAGAAGAGAACTCCCCCGTGACGAGCGTTTGCTGGCTACTGCTCTTGTCAGCCTGCGGAACATGCAGCGAATTCAGCGACACTGAGGCTCAACTTGGATGAGCAGGACATTGTGACAAATAGGCTTTTCCACTCTTTGAAAACTATCACAAATGCTTGTGAGGAGGGTTATCTGGCAATCATCCCGTTCATGGGATACTTGGTTGTGGCCTTGTGCACGAAATCTACAACTATCCCTTCAACCGAAGACCAGCTTGCTCAAGCTAGAGTGGGGCACAAACGCAATCTTGTGTCAAAGCCGTCCCCACAAATCACATTGGCATCCCTTTGGCTTGGGAATTCAGGGAACTCAAAGGTGACCGTTTCAGCCAACCGGCCTTGTCGCTGTTGTTGGTAAGGTAGGTCAGAGACATCAGGAAGACCATCGCCCCCAGCAGCGTGCTGGCGAAGCCCACTTCCACCTCGGGCCAATTTTTCGGGTCCTTCCCAAGAAGACATCTAGGCTCAAGTAGAGAGGTTAGAATAAGGGTGCCCTTTTTCCGCAGTCGATTCTGGTAGGGGAACACTGCCCCAAAAAAAAGGTAAAAGGGCACCAGTGGGGGACCTAGACATGCCATCAAAGGCGTGAGGGTTCGTGATACAAAGCCCCAGGTCCCACTACAGAAACCGCTGCGATGCGGGGAAGATGATGACGATCCTTGCATAAATGGTGGTTATATTAACCCCAGTTGGCCATGGGTCAAAATGTCTTACCCTCCGTGAACATCCCAATCCAAACTAAAATAGGTTCTAAAATGGGTGGTGCACCTACCAACCAAAATGGGATTTCATTGGGGGTGGTTTAAACCCTAGGGCTCTTGGTCTTGCCTCCTAAATTGGGCTAACCAAAAGGAGAGACCCACAGGGAGCACCGTTTGGAACGACCTTCGTTTCAAGATGGACACTGTTCATCCTGGGGGTTTAACCGATTCCCATTGAACGAATACCTTGGCCCATTTTGGGTCTTGAGCCGAAACGTGACATGTTAAGAGATTCTGAGGCGCATGCTGAAAACAATTGCGCTTCACCGTGCCTGCCATCCTGAAAAGTGACATAAGCTTCAGCCCGAGCCGCTGCATACAAGGCTATGAGGTTCCCTGCAGTTCCTCAAATATTGCTGTGGGTCAAAGATAGGTACCCAAAATGGGTTTCCCTGGTAAATGGCAACAAGGACTAAAACCTTTGGTCCTCTGGATTCATGTTGACCCATACCCATATCACTTCCCTTTGGGCCTGCAGAGACGCCGCCCAAAAACGCACGGCGCTGCCTTGCAACAGCCAAAGGATCTTGCCCCTCCCCATGAAACGAACCTAACACATTTAACATCCAGTGCTTCACTTGCTGGCTCTCAGCACATGAGAAATGGAATGACCCCAAGAAAAGCCATCCTTCCTATGGTTTCCTTCAAGGGAATCTCCCGAAAACGGCTCATTCCCCCAGACTCGGAAGGTCCTTCAGCTCTGGCTCCGAGCTGCGTCCAGGAGGACGTCCAGGTCTGAACTGCCCATGGCGATCGCGCCCAACGCAGGGCACGTCTCAAAGCCACATGAAGCCTCTCATGGCTCGAACCTTCAGACAGCGGTTGGGGGCAACAGATGTGGGCAACAAACACATCTTCCCATGGATGCAATGGTTGACCTC
The DNA here is from genome assembly GCA_963377175.1 of Effrenium voratum. NCBI lineage: Eukaryota > Dinophyceae > Suessiales > Symbiodiniaceae > Effrenium > Effrenium voratum. The sequence continues at coordinate 411,190 of CAUJNA010003660.1, read as the reverse complement.
CACTGGTGTATCTTTGGTCTTTCGTGCTTTAAGACGATTCAAAAGGGCCCCCCCAAGTTTAGGGCACTCCGAATGTCCTAATTTTTCTGGAACCCCGGAAACAAATAGGTCGACGTTGTTCGATGGGCTAGCCTCAGATGCCCAATATCCGTGCGGGAACAAAAAATTTCTCTCTCTTTTTTTCCGGGTTGGTTGACTTTAAAGGCGAACCCATACCCACTAAAAAAAGAGAAAAAAGGGCACCACTGGGCAACTGGCAGCTAGCAGAAAGTCTAGTTGCGTTCCAAAGCCATCCAGGCAAGTCTTGGACCATGTCAAGCATGCCATGTTCCTGGCTTGGTCAAACCGACCCAACAGCTGTCTTGCATTTGCCGATTATGGAAGCTATCAAAGAAATTTATACAGGAGAAAGGGGATTGTGGGCGGAATCAACAGCTACCAAGGTTTTTCACCAGAAAACAACCAGCTGGATATGACATCATTCCAAGTTGCTTCTTGCCCGCGGCTCAAGCTGGAAGATAGAGCCAAAAGCTGCGACAGCGACCGGTCGCTTGCTTTGAGAAGACCCATGCCGTCGCCTGGACATGGAGCAATTCCCAGCAGCCCGGACCATGGTTGGCTTTGTTTTGGTTTACATGAAGAAGCGGACGGATTGTCATGTGCTCGTCTAAGGCAACGTGGAACACAACAGAAGTAAATACCTCCAAAGATGGCCTTAACTCTGGTCCAGTCGAATGGACAGTTCCACAAGGATGCTGTTTACGTCGCTTAAACGGAAATGATTCGGCACTGATAGATGAGTAGAACCCAACTGAAACCACCATAGATTTCCAGGCACACGGGTGTACACCTTTTTTGGGTGGCTTTGCAGGAAAATTTAAACTCTTCTCTCGGGTCCCCTAAGACACACCCACACTGACCTATGACTGACACGACGGCGTTCACTGGAGACGCAAGCTGGCCTTGGAAAGGAACCCTTTCCAAAACGCAAGCATTTGGAGTGGACTTGACCCCTGCTCGGAAACCCACTCGCGCGGACGAAGCACACTGGGCGGTACAAACGGATCGGGCTCGAGGCAACAGCCGAAGCTTGGGTGATGGTTCCCGTAGGGATCCAATTTATCGCTGGTAAGGATCAGGGATCCTTACAATAGAAACACCTGAACATTGCAACTTGTACATGGTGGTTTCCAACTTTAGTTTGGTGTTGAAAAAGCCACATGTAACACAAATGGGTGGGCAAAATGGAGATCTTTTAAGGAGCCCTGAGGATCTTTACCATGATTATTTCCGACGCCAGGCAAAGGAACTGGTCTTTTGACGCTGGCATGGAACCCAAAAGCAAAGAAGAAACCCCTGACGATTTGCGCTCGCTTCAACTCGGGTTTGGGGTTCCAGGGTAGCCGTGGGGCGGCACTGGTCATTTGGTGGGACATATGGCCATGGGTCAAACTCCCAAGCCCGTAGGTTCTAAAATGGGTGGTGAATTCACCTACCCCAAAATGGGATCCCATTGGTTTTGACGCACAGCCATATCATCTTTCGAGTGGTGTCCCCCAATGGTCATCCCACGTATATCGGACCTTTTGCTCAAACCTCTGAAAAATCGGGGCCTTACTTTGGGCCCAGTCCCCCTCCTCCAGCACCTCCGAGAGGGCAAACAGGAGCAGCAGCATGGAGCCCTCGAGTCGGCCGAACCGGACGGCCAAAGATTCAGCTGCCAGTCCACGTCCCAACGATTCTAGGGGTCACTATTCACCGGGTGATCTTCTGTGGTCAAGGGAAGGACCAATTTTAACTCCAAGTTGCCACTCGGACATAGAGATGAAGCTCTTGCACAGAATGTTCTAGGCCTTTTTGTCCAATACCATTCTAAACCCAGGGATCCGGATCTTTCTAGAAAACCTCCGGAAAACCATAGGGAAAACGGATCCGGCTTTTGGAAAGAACCATGGTTGAAAATAATGGAAAAGGAATCAACCCCTACAACGATAGGAACTTGGCCCCTGGAAAACTTCAATTTGCGTTTTCGCCTCCTGGTAGTAATATCTAGTGATAGATTCCCTTTAAACCAAAGCCTCCTGGTAACAATATGTAATGATAGATTCCCTTTAAACCAACGCCTCCTGGTAACAATATGTAGTGATAGATTCCCTTTAAACCAACGCCTCCTGGTAACAATATGTAGTGATAGATTCCCTTTAAACCAACGCCTCCTGGTAACAATATGTAGTGATAGATTCCCTTTAAACCAACGCCTCCTGGTAACAATATGTAGTGATAGATTCCCTTTAAACCAACGCCTCCTGGTAACAATATGTAGTGATAGATTCCCTTTAAACCAACGCCTCCTGGTAACAATATGTAGCGATAGATTCCCTTTAAACCAACGCCTCCTGGTAACAATATGTAGTGATAGATTCCCTGTAAAAACGCTTTTGGTAACACTATGTAGTGATAGATTCCCTTTAAACCAACGCCTCCTGGTAACAATATGTAGTGATAGATTCCCTTTACACCAACGCCTCCTGGTAACAATATGTAGTGATAGATTCCCTTTGAACCAACGCCTCCTGGTAACAATATGTAGTGATAGATTCCCTTTAAACCAACGCCTCCTGGTAACAATATGTAGTGATAGATTCCCTTTAAACCAACGCCTCCTGGTAACAATATGTAGTGATAGATTCCCTGTAAACCAACGCCTCCTGGTAACAATATGTAGTGATAGATTCCGTTTGAACCAACGCCTCCTGGTAACAATATGTAGTGATAGATTCCCTGTAAACCAACGCCTCCTGGTAACACTATGTAGTGATAGATTCCCTTTAAACCAAAGCCTCCTGGTAACAATATGTAGTGATAGATTCCCTGTACACCAACGCCTCCTGGTAACAATATGTAGTGATAGATTCCCTTTAAACCAACGCCTCCTGGTAACAATATGTAGCGATAGATTCTCTTTAAACCAACGCCTCCTGGTAACAATATGTAGTGATAGATTGCCTTTAAACCAAGGGACACTAAAATATATTCTTAACTCTTAATTTGGGGAAACCAACGAAGCCTTTGAGCGACGGCCATGGCAAGGCTCCTTTTGACCCTGCTTGCCTTAGGACTTTGGAACCGTTTTCCATTTCGTTCTCTTTGCTCTCAAGCGCTTTGTACCAACAAAAGCGATGATATGCCTTGGAACACCTGGGGTTTTGGCATACAACGGAACACACAAAGTCTTTGCGCGGATCTCACTGAAACCATTCCCATCAACGGATCCAACGGATGCGGCAAACGAAGCGGAGACTTTCTCCTCACGAGCCCGCATCTTCACAACCCTTGGCTAGGTCCTCCGGTAGAGAGGCTAGAATAAGGGTACCCGTTTTCTGTAGTCTATTTTAGTAGGGGAACCCTCCCCAAAAACATGGTAAAAGGCACTACTGGGGGACCTAGTTGGTATGGACTTGCAAAAAGCTGGTGCTGTTTGCTGCCGCCGAACCTGAAAATCAACAGAACCAAAAAGCGGGCAGGCAACCAACCAACCAACCAACCAACCAACCAACCAACCAACCAACCAACCAACCAACCAACCAACCAACCAACCACCCACCTACCAGGGTTAGCCCTGTGCCAGGGCTAGGCAAAAAAAAATCACCCTTTCCCCAAAAAGCGAGAAAAACATATATTAAAAAAAAAAAAAAAAAAAACTCGATCCAAGAGCAGTAAGGCAATGCTTTTAGCTAAACCCGTCTCAGACTCCGGCAGGTCCCGAAAAAAACCGGTTACGGGGGAAGAGCCGTTCTCAAAACTGGGAACACGCGAAGAGCTCAGAGCTCAAGCTTGCCCTCTGGGTTTTGCCCGTGCCGCAAAAGCGTATCAAAGACAACAGGCTCCTCAAAGACGGCCCAAAATAAATTGGTACTGGGGAACTTGCAGTAAGAGACTCACAAGGTATGTACCAAACGTGACCCAGGCCGGTAGGGAGCAAGAGCAACTCAGCAACGACCTCCGAGTTGTTTCGCTCACGCCTCATGGGCGTGCCCGATCGCCGCCGACCTTTCCGTCCCCGAAACAAACGCGGGGCCAATGAAAAGCGGTGCTCCCGAGGGAAAACAATGGAACTCACTTCCCGAGTGAATGGGCCGCAAAAAGTACAAACTGTTTATTACGATTGAAATTGTGCTCCCAACAAGTTTAAAGTCCAGAAACTCAGGAAATGAGGGAATGGAACATCCACCTGGGGGTGTTTTGTTGGGGGGGGGGGGGGAATGGTGGGTTTGTCCTCTTTGTTTCCAGTTTAAGAAAACACAAAACACGGGTACCAACTAAAAGAAAAACACCCACCCCTGACTTGTCCAAAGGACAACTCTTGCAATATGGCTATGGGTCAAAACTCCGTATAGTGAACATCCCAATCCCCACTAAAATAGGTTCTACAATGGGCCTACCCCAAAAAGGGATCCCATTGGTGTTGACCCACGGCCATGTGATAGCAAGCCAATGGAATGTTTGGTTTCTGGGAAACGCGCGACAGGGGAAGGATACCTTGGACTTCAACCCTGACGGGCCGTGTGACGAAAAATGTGGAGCCAGGTTTGACATGATCGGATGCCAATCATTTAGAGGGCTGCCCTCTGATCATCTAGATCCCCAGCTGAAAGTGACTAACTTTTACCTCAACTTTTAGTGGTTTAAATGGAAACTACCACTAAACACTAAAAGGCCAAAAAGCTAAGGAACCGGATGGCTGGGAGCCACCAAGTTTCGAGGGAGGATGGCACGACTCGGAAATGGTTCACGTTGGCCTGCAAGTGCTACTGCTAGGTCCTCCAGTAGAGAGGTTAGAATAAGGGTACCAACTTTTTCTGTTGTCTATATAGTAGGGGACCCCTCCCAACCAAAAAAGGGGTGAGAGGTCGGGCAGCTAGCTGGGGACCTAGAGTTACGGCCATTGGGAGTTGGCCTGCAAGAGGTGTTGACAGCTTGCTCGCCATGGTGAAAGGAACTCATTGCAGGCTTGCAGGGCTTGCAGCCATCAGGGTGCTGAGCCATTCACCCTCCCCAGAAGTGGACCTTGCTGGTTGCCGACCCACCGTTGCCCTTTTGCTTTGCAAGGTGTTAAACCACCAGTTGACGTGTTTGGAAGAAACACGCTTTTTAGACTTCTATATGTGTTGCTTTCCAGCATGCTGTCGGAATGGACAGCAGACCCACTGCAACATCCACAAAGGGAAAATCAACGACTGGCTCCCTTTGCAAGTAAGACGTGTGCTTCTCTTGATGGCTTGCTTGAGCAATATCTCAGAGGTCGAACACTGGCGGCCAATGGAAACATCCGTCAATGTTTACAGGCCATTGGTATAGACCATGGCTGCCTGAGGCTGCATTAGATTCTTGTTTTATTTGCTTCTTTCATCAGGATTGTTTTGAGTGATTGGGCGCGGATCAAAGATAGGGCAACCCAAAAAACAGGGTTGCCCGATCAGTCAATGGAAAGGACTCAAACCTGCGGTCACCTGGCCGGGTGGTTCAATTTCGACCCATATGGGTCTGTCTTTTTTCGGTGGTACCCCTCTTTGGGTGTTTCCAAGCAAAACCAAAAGGACACCCACCTTCCAGGGTGGTCGAGAAAACAACCAAAATTATATGTTGCAGAGAAGCCTAAAAAAAACCTGCTGGCCCGATACCTGTAGGCAGGGAATGACCTTCCGGGTGGGAAGGAGTACTGTTTTTGGGGATTACCGAAAGGAAAACCAGCTCGGGGATGATTTTTCTACTGGTGATTCCATGTCTCATTCCCTGCCTATAGAACCATCAAGCTCAAGGGAAGCCAGAGGGACCTATTTGGAGAAGAAGAGAAGGGACGCCCATTTTGGTGTATCTGAAGGGAAACCGATTTTAGTATTTCTTCGGGCCAACCCTCTCATTCCTTGCCTATACCAGCAAGAACACCAAGACCCTAAAGGAAGAGTTTCCGAGACTCCAATGTCAGATCTGACCAGCCGAATGGAACCCGGCTCAGGGGAGAAGATGCAGCACATTATATAAATATGTATATACTAGGTCCTCCAGTAGAGAGGTTAGAATAAGGGTACCTTTTTCAGTAGTCTATTTTACCCTTCCCCAAAAAGGGATAACAGGCACTACTTGGGGCCCTAGTATATGATATCTATATATTCTTTCATACGTAAGCATGTGTATCATGTACAACTATATTATATATAATAATTCAGCTCGAGGGAGCTACCGGCACCGGGAACCTCAAGCTTGCCCTGGACCATTTCTTTTTGTGGGAGGTCTGTCTTTGTTCGAGGCTACCGTTGTTTAAAACACCCCTGAAAACTCCCTGCGCCCTGGGGAAGTTCTCACCTTTTAGAGACATATAGCCCATGTTACCCAAACAAGTTGAGAAAAGTGGTGTTTTTTAAGAGGTAAGTTTAGGCAAAGGGACACCAAAAGGACCACGAATCATTCCGCAGAATACATACCATGGATGAAGCACAACACGCTGCCAACTTGGGAATTGGATTTGGTTGCGCAATCAGCCTGAAGCAGACGGATTAAGCCCCATGTCGGATTGCCACCTGTCTGGATTTGCTTGATTTCCCAAGCCGAAGCATGCAAATGGAAATAAGGATCTACACCAGACTCGGAAAACGCCCATGCAAATCCACAATCTGGGCTGTCATTTTTCAGATCCCCAGCTAAAACACTAACTTTGGCGAGTGAAATAGAAACCAAACCACTAAACCAACTAAAAGCTGAAAAGCTTACGGGATGGCTGGTAACCACCAAGTAATAAGCCTGCGCAACCAATTCCTACGTCAAGTTTTGCAGGTATGTCAAAAAATCGGGTGACCCCTATGGAGTTCGGCTGAACTGCTGCCCTTTAAACCAAGCGGGGATAAACAAATCAACGGCGCCAGCGAGCAAGCTGAGGCCGTAGCGCGAAAGCTGCTAAAGTCATCAAGAAGTGTATGTCCAGCTGTGCCTGCAAGGCAGACAACCGTTCCGAGCAACACATGGGTCGATTTTTGAGGTTGGATGCCTAAAATGGAGGTTGTCCTAAGCTTGGATGCCTAAAATGGAGGTTGTCCTAAGCCTGGAGCCCTGAAATGAAAGTTGTCCGTTTACACCAACCAAACATATCTTTAGAGGGTCAGTGATACACAACACTACCTGTCAACAAAACGTCAATAATACACCGAGGAGTGCATTTGTTAGCCACAATTTTGATGCGGCGCTTCTGGGAAAGGAACCCTTCAGGTGGGTGGGTCTCTGGTTTTCGTGAGAAATCGAGGTAGCTCCCCCCATGTACTGCCCAACTACCAATAGACTCCCAGTCTTGCCAGCTCTACTCATCAAGACAAAAGGCACTCGTTTTGTGGTTTCTCCTTACCCCCGGACCCAGAGAGGGAGGGTTGTATTTAAGGCTGGCCGCTTGTTTTGAGGCATGGGTTTCTTAACAATCATGACAAATCAGTGTTTTTTGGTTTGAATCCATACCTCAAAATCACTAATTTTGAGGGATAGTTCGCTAAAAATGAGTTTTTTTGCAGGAATTTTATGAAACCCATGCCTCAAAACAAGCGGCCAGCCTTAAATACAACCCTCCCCCCCTGTATTTAAGGAATTTGGGTTGTACTTCAGCACCTGAGGGGGGGGGAGTGTACTTAAGGTTTTCCCCTTCCCCGGCTCTGAATTTTGTGTGGCACGGGAATGGCGGGGGGGGGGGGGTAAATTCAGGGGGGTGGTGGACTTCCCTGAATGTTGAGTCCTTCTCGCATGCATACCGAGGGATGGTGAAAGTTGTTGGTATGCGGGGAGGGCTCGTCGCCACCCCCTGGCTGGATTCTGTGTCGTTCTGCAAGGCAGCGGGGGAGAAGTCTAGGGCCTGCAGGGGAGGAAGGGCAACCTTGGATGAATCAACCTTGCGGATGAATCTTTACCGGGCATCTTGCTCTCCCAACCCCAAAAGTGGACACCCCCAAATGGGTGTCTTTTGCGGCGACCTTCTCTTGTTTCGCGAGGTGAACAAAAAAACCCAAAACACAAGCCGAAGCCAATTTGGAGGGTCTCCTACAAACATGTCTCAAACTAGGGAACCCTGTCAGATTGGTGGCTTCCTTTTGGTTTTCTTCAAGCGAACCCCTATTTCACCCTATCCCCAATTAGTGGCATGGTGCCTTCCTCACTTGGTGTTAAAAGGTACTAGGGTTCAAATCCAAAAAATCACCACCCATTGCGCGGCACCTTCTTTTCTTTCTTTCTTCTTTGGGGGAATCTGTTTGCACCTGGGATTGGCACTGGGGCGCCCCAGCGGCATGCTGCAAAGCGCCGGCTAAAGCTGGCACCCCGTAGACCTGGCGTTCGCGAAATTCGACGCCGCGTTCCCTGCCAAAAAGGCAAATACCTCAGCTTCCCCCGAATTTGTGGTTTGGAGCTCGTTGGTTTGGACGTTAGGGTCTAATTACATTGCTCATTTGGGTTCAAGAGGAAACCACAAATTAAGGGGTACCTGAACACCTGCGTAAGCAACCGTGGACAAAATTATGCAGCTGATAGGTGGTTTAGACCCAGTGGTTGCGGGGGTTCATCCGTCCCAATTGGCGCGAAACTCATTTGAGGACCTTGACCTGTCAAATCTGACATGACTCATGGACACCTCAGATGTGGTTCCTTCCCAGCTGCTCGAACCCTGTGAACACAATTCCTAGTGCCTACTCATACTATGGCAGAAGTTGCAGGAAGAGCAGCAGCACAAGCAGACGCTTGTGCCCAGTTCACGATAAGTTGATAAGAGCAAGCAACTCGTCACGTGCTCTACGCAACTGGACTTTCCGTGACTTTGCTAATTGGACTTGATGAAGCTCCAGCAGGCGAAGCAGGCGAAGCAGGGGGCGATTCATTTTGAATTACAACAACTAAAGCCATGCTACTTAAGTCCATCTTAGAACAATAAGAACAAACACCATTTAGCTTCACTGTAATACAACTCTCAAACGGGCACCCTCGACAAAAACATGGTCCGACCGGAACCGAGCTTTGCGCAGGCAAGTTGCCAAGTACACAAGCACCGGCCCCGCCAAACCTGCAGCTACAGCGGAACATCGCGCAAGAGAGCTTGCTGGGTGTTTCCTAACATAGCGGAAAGACAACCACGCAAATGGATGTGGTTCCCTGTTTTTTGAGGGTGCCCTTTGCTGGTGGTTTTAAAGGAATACGCAACAGTCTGCTCTGTTCTTCGTCGGTCCAGAATGTTGTTCCAGAACGCACTAGATTCAGAAACTGGCAAGCGGCAATGTGCGCTGTATCTTCCCTCCAAATGGCTATGAATATTGTCACACTTGCTGCCATTTGGATGGAAAGTCGTTTTCAACGGTGCTATTGGACTCACAAGCTGGACAAGTTGACTAAAACATGCTTCGGTCTCCCGCTCATGGCGTAAACCTTTCAATCTCCAAATGTCTTCGTGTTGGCCAATGGGGTCTATTCAGCATGGCTGGGCAAGCACGTGACGCATGGCTATGAGGTAAAAGAAGCTGAAGGCATGATGCGCCTGAAAACGAGATTTGCAAACCACCAATGCACAAGCAAATGCTCTTCTGTCGCCAAAGCGTCCCACAGCAAACAAGTGCGTGCATGCTTGGTCTACGGAACAGATACAGTGTATCGTCATCGCGTTGCTGAATTCAAAGCGGGTTCAAGATCATGTGCTCGCTAACTCGTGCATCTCAGCAAGGAGTCACTTGTGCCAGCATTGCCTCGTGCCGCTAACATTGCCAGTGCCAGTCAAGGTTTGCTAACAATGTGTGAACCATTTTCGTGGCTCCAAGAAATTCCGTCCACAGCATTTTTTTTTTTTTTTAACGGAATGGTCCAAATGAGCCAAACCTCGCGTGCAAACATCCGCACTGGACGGTCACAACAACAAGTTCTGCAAGGGAGGTCCCTCGATAAAAAAAAGAAACATGCGGTGCTCTCCCAAATGGTGGACCCTTTTTGGGGTGCTTGAAAGGTAAACCGAAAGTTGAACCACCCCGTTTTGCAGTTCCTCCATTTTGAGAAACACCCACATAGGCTGTGGGTCAAAAATAGGTACCCAAAATTGAACCCTGGTAAGTGGTAACATAGACTAAAATCAGCGGTCCCCTGGTTTAAGTTTGACCCACACCCACATGGGGGTCCTGGTACATGGATTAAACCTGTGGTCCCACATGTGCTTCTCATTCCCACCCACATCCCGATCCACTTCTCGCCGAGGCGCGGAAGATTCGCGCCCAAGCGCCTGGCCAAGGGGATGCCGAAAGCCGAATGAGCCAAGTGGTCACAAGGAAACACGTTGGGTGGCTGGAAAGAAACACCCACCGCAGGCGAAAACGGGGTGCCTCAAAATGGGTTGCACTTCCTTCTGGATTTCTGGATGTTCACAGAAAAAGAACTCCAAAGAGGAAACCAAAAAGAAAACCAACCATTCCCAGGGTCCCTTGGTACCCTAAAACTGTTTTTTGCTTTCTGGGGATTGAAAGGGTTCAACTATCCCTTAACTACGTCCTCCAGATTTGAGAGGTTAGAATAAGGGTACCCACTTTTTTCTGGACGTCTATTTTAGTAGGGGAACCCTCCCAAGCAAAAAAGGGGTGAGAAAGGGCACTACTGGGGGACCTAGGCAATGCAAGGGTCTGGCAGACACCCAGCAGTGTTTTCTTTTGTTTTTACCAACTCAATTTGCTGGTTCCATAGGGGATTGAGAAATGGATGGAACCAAGAAACACATCCATATCATTCTCAACACCCGGAAGGTCATTCCCTATCGCGCCAACAAGACCTGCAGTGTTCGGGCGACAAGCTTGACGTGATGCCAAAGCTGACAGCCATCAACCTCATGTCTCGGATGGCTGTGGCTCAAATACATGTACAAAAATGACACCTTGGTGAATGGAACCAAAGACTAAAACCGCGTAACCCTAGCTCTTGAATTTTGAGCCATAGCCAGATCAGAACTGCAGTGGGGACCTTCCCGGATCTGAGTCCTGTTGCATCTGGGAGGGGTGATTGCTTAAGGCGCCTCAAGCCTCTCTCGCAGTTCCAGTGTTGAACCTGGACAAGAGCCCACACTTGGGTTTGTCTCAAATCTCAAAAAGGGTTAACTCCAAAAATGGACTTTGGTGTTCCTTCTGCCTCGCCTTGAAACGCGAAAAGGATACCTTTCCCCTACTTAAAACCCTTTCACCGAGTCCACGCTGGCGCCTAGATGTGCGCGGCCCCAGGGCAGTAAGGAGATGAGAAACATGGAGGTCACCAGGATGATGGAGGTCTTTGTCCTCGAGAGGTCCTTGGCTTTGAAGATCCAAACAAAACTCTGGAGAGGGTCAAACAAAGATATATGGCTCAGTTGCCCCGGATGGGACCCACAACTAAAAGGTGATCACCTTTTGGGGCCATGACAATAACTGGTTTCCTAATCAGGGAAACCAAAAGGTCCGATCCGGTCGATTCGCTTTGGACAAGTGAGATTGATTCATCAAGAACAACATAAACATGGCTGAAGGGCCCACACACCCAGACCCCTGGGGTGGGGGGCAACAAAAGATGATGGGCAAGCCTTAAAATGCTCGGTGCCGGGACCCAACATAGATTCCAGCTTGACAGAAAGTGGACCTGAAACCCGAGTTTCCACTGGCTTCCTCGAAATGATTGGTGTCCTTTGGTTTCCTTGCCAACACCCTGAAACGGTTTGTGAGAGAACTCGCGTGTCACCATGTGTCACCGAAGCAGGTAACGTACTCCTGAAAAAGACACAAGCAAAGGCGGAAAAAGGTCAGCGATCCGACAGCCATAAGACCAATAAGTTAAGGAGCTTAACGAAGCAAACATGGATCATACGTTATCACCGCAAGATACCAAGCGTTATGTCCACTCCTTCATCCGGCAGGTTATTTGATGAATCGTCATCGAGAACAATGGTGCATTCCCCACGGGAAAACAACACCACCCCTGATGTGTCTAAAGCTACAGATTCATCAATCCGACGTGGAGCTATTACTCAGTTTCAATCTCTCCGCCAAATGCACTCACGAAGACGAAACTGTAAGAAACAAGCCCATGGCTGACAATAGACAAATGAGGGAGGCGTCATTCAACGTGGTCGGCCGACAGGCAACTTCTAAAAAATGCTCCTTGACTTCCAATGTTGCTGCAATAAAACCCGCCATCAGCATCAGCCAAACCTTGAGACAGGAAGAGACAAAAATATCTAGAACAAATTTCCCAGAACTGCCTCATGTGACCAACTGGGCAATCTCCTGCCGAGAATCACTCAAGCGCTGGAACATGCTTGCTCCCGGAAGCCATTCCGGCACATCGCCGTGGGAGTGGCCATGCCCATAGAGTCCCCCATGCCCATGCCCATGGTCATGGGCATCCCCATGATCGTGGCTATGTGCCTCGCCATGATCATGGCTATGCGCCTCGCCATGATCATGGCTGTGAGCCTTGCCATGATCATGGCTGTGGGCGTCGCCATGTTCGTGGCTGTCCTCGCCATGATCATGGCAATGCGCCTCGCCATGTTCGTGGCTATGCGCCTTGCCCTCGTGGCCGGCTTCACCCTCGTGGCTGTGGCCCTCATGGCGCCGCGCGAGCCGCCACTGGCGCCACTTGCAGCGCCGCAGCCCGGCGACGAAGGCGAAGGTCGTGGCAGCGGCCGCACAGCGCGGCACGTGCCATGGATCTTGCCTCAGCGTGAGGCGTGGTTGATCAATCCCATGCATTTGAAAAGGATTTCCAGCACCCCCAAACCACTACCCTCAGGGAAAAATAGGGTATATAACCTCTTTACCTAGAACTTCCTGCGGCGGAAATGTCTGCCGCAACGCATTGCGGCGGAAATTCCCACCGCATTCCAGAAAATCAGCCGCAAACCCAAAAAAACGCCGCAACCAAAACAAAAACGCCGCAACACCGTTTGCTTTCCGGGAATTTCCGCCGCATTCCCGCCGATTTCCACCGCAATTTTCAGAAAACACCGCAAATCAGGAAGACATGCCGCAAATCCAAAAAGGCACCTTTTTTGATTTGCGGCAGAAATTTCTGCCGCAACGAATCTCTAGGTATGAGTACTCTAAAAGGGCTAAGTATCCCATTGCCCCTCGGGTAGCTTCTGTTTGGGGGCAGTGGAAACGATCTTAGACACATGCAATGCTCCCGTGCAAATGACGCAGCCCATTGACTTACTTCGTGCATGCCGGGCACCCATCACGTTAGATTCGCTGTTTGCACAGCTGCCCTTGCTGCTTGGGATGCTTGGGCCTTGATGTTTAAGCAGCTCAGTTTGATCAAAGTGTGTGGTTTGGTATGTCTATGATTGCATCATTGTCACAGCCGAAATGGTGACATTTACCCTCTCTCCAATTCACCTGGAACCTGCCAGGGGGGCCCTGGAAGACAATTTTCCTTTTTAAAGGGACCGGGTCCCGAACGTCGAACGGTTCCATGTTAACTGGTGGGAGAGGCGTGCAGTATGGACAGGTTGTAGTCGAACAACTATGCAAGCTTCGGCGCTCCCTAGCCCCGTTTTGTTTTCATCTCTACTCTTGGTATGGTCGCAAAAAACTTTGTTTTTTGCAGACCCCCAGTAAAAATCAACAGAACCAAAAAAAACCATGCCAAGAACAGTGACGTGGTTTTTCCTAGCCCGGGCCTGGGACTGGAGCCACCGGAGCACAAAGTCGCCCTGGAAAAGCTCTCCGTCGCAGCCGCACGAAAGACCCCAAGGGGCGGCCGCGAAATGGGCTGCATGGAAGCTGTGGAAATGAAATTCGATTTGAAGGCACCGTGTTGCTCAAATTCGGTGGGAGAAACGTTTTATTTTTGTTTGCCGAGCTCTGCTGTTGTGTGAATGGTTGCCCGGGTTGCCCACAAAATGTATGGATAAGCAACTGGGCAGGCAGAATTAAAAAAACTGTATCCAACCGTCCGTCCTTTTCGTGCTTTTCATTCGGAGTCTGGGCCAAGCTAATGCTGAGCGGGGTCATGAAAAAAATCAACACCGCTGCCGAAAGCTTGGATCTCGGCAACACATATCGATGCTTCGCTCTGCACACACTTGGCCAGTACATGTAGTCCAAGCACATGGGTTTGTCATCCCCCAAAATCGGTGGTTTCCTTGCTGCTTCCTTCTAAAGCCACCTGCAAAGGGTACCCTCAAACAAAAGACACCCTCACATGTGAATCACAACAGACACCAAGTGCCCGCAAAGCACCGTACATCCGTCGTGCACCCTCTCCTGCCCCATCTTGCCATGTCTCACCCGCGCTAGCAAAACCCAAAGCATGACACTACATCGTCTCCTCACGCACAACAGCGCAAGCTTGGCAACGCGCATTCATCCCGCAATTTGACTTTAAGGCATGCATTGACTTTCGCGGACATGTTCCACCAGATCCTGGGGTGGTTCATCTCCCTGATTCAGCCAGGTTTGTGTGTGTATGCGTGGGAGTAGGAATGTTTATGCAATATGAAACGTTCAGAAAACCAGGGTGGGCACAATTTCGGTGTGGGCAAGTAAGGGGGATGACAAACCCAATTTTGGGTTGGAATTGCACCTTGCCATTCTGGCTGTGGGTCAAAAAAACGGTACCAAAATGGAACCCTGGTAAGTGGAAACATGGACCAAAACCTGCGTAACCCCTCCTGTTTAATTTTGAGCTACACCCATTCTCAAGAACATCAAGAGCTGACAGCATGCCACTCAAAGCCAACCACCCACCCACCCGGCAGGCCGGGTTGAGATCACGAGCCTTCGAGGATCGTGGGTTGCCGAAGCCTCCACAGCTGCCAAGACATTCACTGCTGAGGGCTGTGCCCGCTAGCTGCGTGAAACAGTCATTCGCCGACTTCTCTTCGGCGTGGTTGGAAGCTTCCCCATCCAAGCAGGGGGGGCGCGCCCACAATGGGGGGGGAAACGACGGCACCTACCAGCCTACCGCGCAGCGATGTTTCATGCAACAACACAACATCCCTGTGAGCAGTGGGCAAAACGCAGCGGCCAGGGGCTCGAGACATTCCCCAAATGACAATTTCTCACGGCGCGGTTCGTTGAGCCCCTGCGATAGGTGAATGACGAGACCGGGTTTGGGGAATGAACTGGAAGGGGATTCCTTTCAAAGGAAAGGGGATGGGGGTTTATAGCGGTCATTGCCTCATTCCCTGCTGAGAACCAGCAAGTTATATGCCATAAATCCCCCTCTCTCAAGACCTGAAGCCTACAAACAAACTGTCAACTTCAGAAAAGAGAGTTCTCGAAAGCACAGCAAAACGTGTCCGAACATGAGCCGATTTTCATCTGCTTCCCCTCCTCCCTCCCTCTGCGGTGAATTATTGTACATGGAAAAAAAGTCCTGTAGTTCACCTACATTTACCCCTCATTTGCTCAAGCCCCCTGGAAAAACAGCCAGTAGTGATAGAATCCCCGTTAAAACCAGCAAGGCAACATAAAACATGTTCATTTCAGCAAATGGATGTTACCCCACATTTGCCTTCGTTGCTTTGCTCTGGTGAAACCTTGGATTCCTCAGACCCGCGGCCGTGGCAAAAGCCGCGGGCTGGTTTTGTCTGGCAGTGGAAAGTGAATTGGACTCTCCCAAAAAAGGGAGCACACCAGCACAAAGTGGGTGTGAGCTGCACCAGAAACAAAAAGAAAAAGGACCCGTTGGTGGACACTCAGGGGGAACTCATCACCACCGGCACCACTGGGTGAGGCCCAAGTGAACCCCTGTCCAAATCAAGCTGGCATTTTCAGGGAGGGGCTTCGGAGATGTGGATGCGTATATTCCAATAGCCAGGTGTATACTTATAAAATAGCACTTGTCACCTCCCTACCTCCAAAAGCCCTCTCCCTCAATACGGGTATGTCTTTTTGGGGCACCGCAAGAAACTGTTTTTGTTGGTTTCCCTTTAAAAGGCAACCCAAAAAGAGGTACCACCTCAAAAAGACGAGCCCATATTTCCACCAACGGCAGGTCTCATGCTGTCCTCGCATAGGCCACAGGCCCCGGTGGGGGGGTGCGACACCAGCCGCCGTCATGCCTGAAAAAAGTTTTCTGTGTCAACCAATTTGGTCTTCCATTTGCAGTTGCGCCCCCTGGAAAAAATCAAAACTAATATGTCACTATAGTGTTAGATTCCCTTTGAAACCAGCGAAGAAAAACAAAGGAAATGTTCTTAAGTAAATGGATATGGCGCTTCAAAGTGAGCATTTTGAGCGCTTCTCCACATGACGTTTCCCTCAAACCACCCAAATTAGAGCGTCATTTTTGGAGGATACAAGAATGGGCCCAACAAACCGAGTGGTTCTTTTGCTTGCTGGTTTGATAGGGAGGGAACGAGAATTGGAACGATTTCGAGCAAACAACACCGACCCAGTGGTTCCCTACTGAAGAAGACAAGCAAATGAGGGAGGCGGTGGCGTTTTTTTTGAGGCTCTGTACCCATTGTGGTGCTGTTTGAAAGGAAATCAAGAGGGAGACCAAGTCATGTTTTGGGAGTCCCATGAGTCCCCTAAAAGAAAAGACACCCGCATGCCGCATGCGTCACACACAAATCCTTCGAATGATTTGAACCCCTCAAATGGGCTGTCGGTTTGGGCCGCGGCTTTGGGTGACAACTGCCTTCAACCAAAACGACTTCAAATGCGCGCCATATGAGGTACCGCCCAAGTTACTACACCAACATGTTTGAAATTCAAAAATTGAGCACTGGATTTGTCCATCCTCTGATTTCCGAAGAGGGGACTGACTCTAAGATGCACTGCTGTTGGCTTTCAAAGCTGGCATTCAATGCCAGTTGCATAGTACTGTGCAACGCAGCGACACATTATATTCGGAACCTAAGCTCTCGCGAACCATCTCGCTAACTTCGCACAGCCAGCCTCGCAAAGGCGAGATGGCAAGGAAAACACGTGAAGCTGGTGCAACTGGAGGACAAACTATTGGGTCTGCTTTGCGCAGTGGCAAATATAAGAACTTTTCACTGGCACAAACTCATTGTTTGTCTGCTTGCAATGCTTTCGGACTCGCGCTGACCCTACCATCACTAAGTCCTTGGCTGACCAGCCATACCCCATAAACCGGGATGTAATTGTTGAGCCACCTAGCCCACCTAGTGTACATAGATGTTATACATGTATAAATTGATGTATGATTGTATGCATGTATGCGGGTGTGGGTCTATAATGGTATATCTGTGCATGCGTGTACGTCCATGTGCATGTGCATGTGCGCTTTCGTGTGCGTGCGTGTGAGCGAGGGCGGGCGTGCGCGCGTGCCTGCGTGCGTGAGGGCGTGGGTGGGTGGGCGGGCGGGCGGACGGGCGGGTGGATGGCTGCGTGTGTGTAGGTAGGTGTGTGTGTGTGTGTGCGCAGGCGTGCGTGCGTGCGTGCGTGCGTGCGTGCGTGCGTGCGTGCGTGCGTGCGTGCGTGCGTGCGTGCGTGCGTGCGTGCGTGCGTGCGTGCGTGCGTGCGTGCGTGCGTGCGTGCGTGCGTGCGTGCGTGCGTGCGTGCGTGCGTGCGTGCGTGCGTGCGTGCGTGCGTGCGTGCGTGCGTGCGTGCGTGCGTGCGTGCGTGCGTGCGTGCGTGCGTGCGTGCGTGCGTGCGTGCGTGCGTGCGTGCGTGCGTGCGTGCGTGCGTGCGTGCGTGCGTGCGTGCGTGCGTGCGTGCGTGCGTGCGTGCGTGCGTGCGTGCGTCGTGCGTGCGTGCGTGCGTGCGTGCGTGCGTGCGTGCGTGCGTGCGTGCGTGCGTGCGTGCGTGCGTGCGTGCGTGCGTGCGTGCGTGCGTGCGTGCGTGCGTGCGTGCGTGCGTGCGTGCGTGCGTGCGTGCGTGCGTGCGTGCGTGCGTGCGTGCGTGCGTGCGTGCGTGCGTGCGTGCGTGCGTGCGTGCGTGCGTGCGTGCGTGCGTGCGTGCGTGCGTGCGTGCGTGCGTGCGTGCGTGCGTGCGTGCGTGCGTGCGTGCGTGCGTGCGTGCGTGCGTGCGTGCGTGCGTGCGTGCGTGCGTGCGTGCGTGCGTGCGTGCGTGCGTGCGAGTGCGTGCGTGCGTGCGTTCGTGCGTGCGTGCGTGCGTGCGTGCGTGCGTGCGTGCGTGCGTGCGTGCGTGCGTGCGTGCGTGCGTGCGTGCGTGCGTGCGTGCGTGCGTGCGTGCGTGCGTGCGTGCGTGCGTGCGTGCGTGCGTGCGTGCGTGCGTGCGTGCGTGCGTGCGTGCGTGCGTGCGTGCGTGCGTGCGTGCGTGCGTGCGTGCGTGCGTGCGTGCGTGCGTGCGTGCGTGCGTGCGTGCGTGCGGTGCGTGCGTGCGTGCGTGCGTGCGTGCGTGCGTGCGTGCGTGCGTGCGTGCGTTAGCGTGTTTTCGTTGGCGTGCGTTGCGTGTGCGTGCTGTGCGTTGGTGAGTGCTGTGCGTGCGTGCGTGCGTTGCGTTGTGGACGTGGCGTGTGTGCTCGTGCGTGCCGTGCGTGCTGTGCGTGCCGTGGATTGCGTCGTGCGTGCGTGCTGTGCGTGTGGGCGTTTG
>CAUJNA010003660.1:370000-392542 GCA_963377175.1 Effrenium voratum | reverse complement strand
GGTGGGTGGGTGGGTGCGTGAGTGGGTGGGTGGGTGGGTGGGTGGGTGGGTGGGTGGGTGGGTGGGTGGGTGGGTGGGTGGGTGGGTGGGTGGGTGGGTGGGTGGGTGGGTGGGTGGGTGGGTGGGTGGGTGGGTGGGTGGGTGGGTGGGTGGGTGGGTGGGTGGGTGGGTGGGTGGGTGGGTGGGTGGGTGTATGCGTGTATGCGTGTATGCGTCTATGTGTGTATGATTGAATGCGTGTATGTGCATATTAAAGATATTTGCATGTATGCGTGTACGTGTCCCTGTGTGTATGCGTATGTAAACACCTGTATGCATATATATATATATGTGAGTATGCATGTATATATATATATACACCTGTAGTTTTATGGCGCTTGCGGTAGGTGCCTGCGTATGTAACTCGCTTTTGCCATGCACTTGCTTGCGCGCGCGTGTGTGTGTGTGGGTGTGTGTGTGTGTGCCTTGTCAACGTGCCCCTGTGCGTCTCTGTGCGTCTGCATGTCTTGCTCTGGTGCTCTCTCTCCCCCTGTCTATCTCTGTGTCCCTTTTTCCGCGTGCGTCTATGTATCTGCGTGTACACACAAAGGACAGAAGTGTCCACCTCAGAATTTAGGGCTCGAATTGAATGTTCCCTTCTTCAAATTTCACAAAGGCAGCTGAATAGGTGCTGTCGACACCCGAGGGGACGTATAACCGGGGTGCTGCAAAGAACCTATCACATGGGTAAAGCAACATCTCCAAATGAAAAGCGAAGGGATCCCAGGCAAACATTGGATTTTTGTTCTTTTTTAGTAAGAGAAAGGAACCAGTCCTTTTGTTCTTCTCTTGGTTCATCGGATAAAGGAGTTGAATGTTCCCTTCTTCAAATTTCACAAAGGCAGCTGAATAGGTGCTGTCGACACCCGAGGGGACGTATAACCGGGGTGCTGCAAAGAACCTATCACATGGGTAAAGCAACATCTCCAAATGAAAAGCGAAGGGATCCCAGGCAAACATTGGATTTGTTTTCTTTTTTTAGTAAGAGAAAGGAACCAGTCCTTTTGTTCTTCTCTTGGTTCATCGGATAAAGGAGGGATATTGCTGAGCTTCCACGCTGTGGCTGATAGGTCATGGCCTGACAGGGGTCCACGGTTTGATTTGTTGAGCTCAGGCGCATTGGGTGTTAAAGGAGTACACTGCCTCAGATTAAAA
This sequence comes from Effrenium voratum, assembly GCA_963377175.1. Taxonomy (NCBI): domain Eukaryota; class Dinophyceae; order Suessiales; family Symbiodiniaceae; genus Effrenium; species Effrenium voratum. Next base: position 391,348 of record CAUJNA010003660.1, on the reverse strand, counting down.
TGGAAGCTCCCACAAGGCCTCTGCAAATGGAACAAAGTCTTCCAAAGAGGTCCTGGGAGCTTCCACTTTAGTCTGGGGGAGGGTATACGCACAAGTGACACAAACTCAACAAGAAGCGGTCACACAACGTATCTTAGCTAACAACAGCCGGCGAAACAAGCGAGGCACAAAAAAGGCACACAACAACGCGACACAAGTGGGGGTCGCTGCCAGAACCGGTCAAGGGTCTTTCACTCGCCTTGCCGCTTGTTGCTCACGCGGTCCCATGAGCAAGGCCTGTTCCAAGTCTCTAGAGGAAGAACTGCTGGAGGAGCTGGAACCCTCGTGAGGCCATGCGTAAGCAAACTGTGTACATACGGTCCCTTAGGAGTGTGTCTGTTTTTCCGTTTTTGAAGTTCAATAGACCCACAAATAACCTTCGTGGTGTTGATTCTCCATATTTCACGAACCTTAGAATGTAACATAAGCTCAAAGCAGATCTCAGCTGTGACTTCTGCCCTAGCCTTGCAACGGAAGCTGACAGAGCCTTCCAATTTTCCAGACAGGAAGCAGCTTCTCAAGGTCCACTAAGAGGCTACCCAGATTGACATACCCAACAAACGCCCACCATTTTGGAATCTCTTTTGTGGGGACCCTTTCCAACCCTTGAAGTATGAGCTTGCAAAAAAAAAGAAGAAAAAAAACAACCGGCCGCTTTTTTGGGCAGCCTGCAAAAACTGAGCAGGACCCAAGAAAACCAGAAACGTGCCAACAACTTTTGGAGACCCCAACAGCGGCTTCATTCCTTCCTCAGGTCCGCGCGTTGCCGGGACTGGCCGTCCGAACCCTCGGGTGCGGCTTCGCGGCTTCGCGCCAATCGTGACGATGTGGATGGACACAAATCGCTGCGAAAAGTCGGGAATCAGGGAATGCATTTGAGTCTCAATCAAAACCGATCGGTACAAAAATGGACCCAGAACCATGCTTCAAGAATTAGAAAGGCGGATCGCCGCAACTATTTCCGGCTGGGACTGCCCCTTAACCTTCATCTACCCGGGTTTTGATTGTGGCTCATTTGGGGGTCCCCTTAAAGGCAACCAGAAAGGATGGCTTTTCTCGGGGTCATTCCATTTCTCATTCCCTCCTGAGCAGCAGCAAGGAAGTCTTGCACCACCGTTCAGAAACCCTGGTGTATGACTCGATTCCCCTAACGTAAATACCAACAAAGCTTGTGGTTTCATTCACATGGTGTCTCATTTCGTGATGCAATGCGAAATGGACTTCGATTTCAAGCATCCACAATTTGTCTTGTATCGTTGCCACCGGTGAGATCCATCCAAACTGGGGTTGGACTTGAGGAAGAAGCAGGAAACCATGCCAACAACTCAGTTGCCCCTTAGGGAAATAGACATTCAACTTGATCACCTTTTTGGGGCCACTAAGAATGGTTCAAAGTTTCAAAGGTCGACTGGCGTTGGGCAAGTGAGACAAAACCAGGCCAGCAAAAAACGAATCTGCGGAAGACATTCAAACCAAAATGCGGAACAAGCCCTGATATCGTCCGATATTGCTGATGGCTGTGTTCCCCCACTACTCACGGTGTATGATGAGACTCGATTAATCGGCATCTGGAATGTGCTTTATCCATCAGGACAACAGCTGTCTGCCATTTTTTCCCGGCTGCCACACATCTCTTGGGGCTGGCGCGATGATGCTCAAACCGCCACCGGCGAGGTGCCACTAATGGTTGGTTGGTTTCGGAAAACCAGCAGGAAACTTTGGGGATTTCCCGTTCATATATTGTGAAAACAACGCAGGCTGGAAACCAGCGGGTATTCCAAATTTCAACACATATTCTGAAAAAACACAGGCTGGCTGCACAAATCAAAAGCTTGAGTTGGCCGCTCCAGGCCCCCGAGCACACGCACCGAGGGGGTCCGCCGCGGCGTCACAGTGCGGCCCGGAAAGTGCAAAGCACCTGGGAAAGCATAAGAGGTGAGTAGCAGAGGGGGAGGGACATATGCAAACGTTGGCAGGGACGCCGGCGAATATGTTTTTTCCCCAACAGCTGAAAGCTTTGTGGTCTCAGGCTCCGGGGTGGTCCGGGGCGGCCCTGAGGTAAGGTTCCACGAGGATTCCACCAGGGTTCCACCAAGGTTCCACGAGGTTCTGCGAGGGCTGCGGGGTGGTGCGAGCACTAAAAAGAGCACCGCATGCTGTTGGGGATATCACCTGAGCTTATATATTTGTTGTCTATATATATATAATATATACATGGTCCTGGTCATGCAGATTTGGGATTTGGGATTTGGGATGTGCTGCACGCTTCTAACTTCCGGTGAGGCTCAGTCGGCCTAGCGGGAGAATATCAATATGCGGTGGCCGATACTTCAGCACCGTGCCCTGGGCGAAGGGAGAGCCGGTTTCAACCTTTGCTTTACTAATGCTTTAAACAAAAACAAGCGCGACCATCCAGGTCCACAAAGGCAAGTGGGTGTGTCTTGCTTTGAGGGCGTCTTTGTTATAGCTTTTGGGGTAAACCAAAGGAAAACCATCATCCTGGGCGGGCAAAATAAAAAAGACACCCCATAAGTCTTCAATGCAATAAAAAACACCTCATGTCGAGCATTTCCTGTGAAATGCAAAAACAACTACATTTACCGCCGCACGGGATGGCTTTGTCGAAAGTAAGCAGCAGCTTCCAAGGCACCGAACAATTCGATGATGCACGGGAACACCTGCATCAGTCCAAGTTCCCTTTTGGGTGCTTTTTTTTGAGCCGGTCCCCTTTTTTGTGAATTTAAAAGGAAAATCGAAAGGAAAACCCCGTCAGATCCTGAGAGCAGCACCTTGATTGATGTCCTGAGCCTCGGCAGATTTGATTCCAGGAGAGTGGTGTGACGCATGCGTGCTCAGCTTTATTATCTGAACCATATTGCATCCAGAATCGGAATCATGGAAGGAACCTTCGGTGCAAAGCACTCCATTTGGGAGGTGCTTGATTTGCCCAGAAATCGGCCAGCTGTCAAAATCCAATCTGCCAGCGAGTGGTCGCCAAGCTGCTGGACTCAAGGCCAATGAACCGGAAGCTTTTCCCACCGAATCGGTGGTTTGGGGGATGCCCTCTTTGCCACGGCCACTGCGTTGACACACGTCAAAACCAGACCAAGTCGGGGCCTTCTCAAATGAATCTATGTTGTCAATTGGGAAAATGTACATGTTTTGGTGGATTTAAAAAGAAACCAACAGGAAACTCATCATTGTTGGGGCTCCCCTAAAAAAGACACCCCCATAGTTAAATTACTGTAAACAATCCAAAGGGTGGCGGCATCTGTTCGTGTCAAGAACTGTCCTTTACCTTCAGCCAGCCACTTCTTTTTTGTAGCTCCGGGGTGACTTCCTGGCATAACCTGATTTTCCTGCACGAAGTATGTTTCACAGCATGACAACATGACTGTTTCGAAACGGCCCCAGACTGGAAAATCCCGGCCCCATTCAATTGCCCACAAAAGAAACCGGCTCCCAAAATAACCGCTTGAGCAGAAGAACCATACGCAAACCTTTAATTTTAGAGGGTCTCTGTCGGGGGCCTGGGCTATGGATTTACAACAAAGATCTGACAACGCTGTTTTGTCTCACAGTCTGTCAAGCAAACAGTCGAGTATCATTTGCTCATGAGCAGAACAACGGGAAACACTCATGTAGTCACTAATGTGATTGATGATGGCGTAACGGGCTAAGCAATCAAAACACTTGTCACACAACATACTCAATTATTCCATTTGCTTTTGCGCCGCCTGGAAAAAAAATCCAGTACTGAAATCGATCCCCTTCAAAACCAGCAAGGGGAAACTCACTGCCTGAGTGGATGGCCCAAAAAAAGTCTAAACTTTAAATTTACCACCAAAATGGTCTTCCCAAAAAGTTTAAAGTTCATGAACTCAGGAAGTGAGGAAATGAAACATGTTTGTTTCAGCACATGGATGCATTGTGGACATTCTCCAGGCGCAAGCCTTGCTTCATCTCTGAAGCGGCTGTGCTCATGGGGAAAAATGTATGTGAAACGTCCCATGCGTAAGACCCGAAAGTGCCACCACTGAAGTTCACCGCTGGTTCATATAGACATAATCTTGGTTGACGTTGGAAGGGGAGCACACAGCTTTCGATTTTAGCAGCTAAGTGGGGGGTTCAACCACTAAACCACAACAAGCAAAACTGCAAAATGCTTCCCAACAGCAACCATGTAATATATGCAAATACATATTGATGAAATGGTCGCATGTCGGCTCAATTCAGTGTTCGAACACACAAACAACAAATACACAACAGGAGCTATGGCATCTCAAACCATCTGGCCCGAAGCTCGCCATTTTCACATTTCCACTTCCAAAACGTTACAAGCCTTGGTAGTGTAGCGCGAAACTTTTCTTTTTGCAGCCCCCTTCAAAAAATGAACACAACCAAAAAAGAGAACAATTTTCCAACAACAGTGAAGTAAACTTGCCAATAGGGGTTTTGGCTGCTCAAATGGCTGTGTAAACCGAGCCGTCGGGGACATGGAGCTGAACAACTCTTGCTCGGGACCGCCTCCGCCAACTCCCAAGACTTCCCGCCTCGCTGGGAGCACTGACGGCGGCCCATGCCTGGGATGCAAGTGAATCAGAATCAACATCTGGTACTGAGCCCAAATGAATGGTTCTCAGTGTTGCGTACTGCTCATTTTCTCATGTGCCAGCTGAAGATCGGTCGGGACACTCCCAACCATAAGTAGGTGCGGCCGCATGGTTCTGGGTCTCGACCATCTTCGTAATGTAGACCCCAGATGAATCGATGAATCAACCCCAGTCTATCAATATGTGTGTGTGTGTGTCTGGGTTTAGTGGGGAATCATCACTGTTTAAGGGGAACACCACTATTTGCAAACTGGGGTTGACTCGTATTGGGTCAACATCAGAGCCAAAAGATGCCAAAAGGCAATGGGATTTGGGCGCATAAATATTGGGTGTAACCCGGTAACTGCGCGCCAAGCACTATAGACACCTGAATCTTCTCAAAACACAGAACAATAATTGTCTACGCCAGAACGCAAATAAAATGGAAAGGGTGTCACGAAAGAGCTGGGGTTCAGTTGAGAAAAAAACAAAAAAAAAAGGAATTAGCGCTGGCAGGAGTACCCACATCTCTCCATCGGGGACGTCATAATCGCAACCCATTGATGTCAACGAACTTCATCAGTCAAGCGACCTGAAGCAGTCCATGCGTTTTGCACAAGAGGTCTGTCCAAAGCAACAAATCCCGCCATTTTTGAGGGGCGGCGGGGGTTGAAGCGAAGGTCCAGTCTGATCCATCTTGTCTGACCTGAGGTGGAAATACAACCACAACCCGCTATCAGATTCCATTAAAGTGGCACCGTCATTGGGCTTCTTTGCTCAAGTTCAACAGGAACCTATTGAACCCCACTCCCCTCCTTGAGAAGGCAAACCAAAACCGGAGACTTTTTCACGAGGGGCGCACAAGACAAGAATCTCTACATTTTTTCAGTGAACGCCACCCCACCCAAAAGGAATCTCACGAAGAATGGCGCAGGTGATTTGATGGCAAGCTCTCAGCTGGCGGCGGGATTCTCCACCTCGCTTCCTGGCATCCGAGCCAAACCGATTGTGGCTTAGATGTGGACTCTCCTTAAACTATTCTGACACAAACGTCTAGTGGAAATGGAAGATTTGGGAGGATGTCAATTTGATACATGGGGACCTACGTGCACTATTCCAAACTGAAATCCATCGTCATTTCGGTTTTGACTCCAAGGTTTGGGTGGTCAAGAGCTTCGCTCAGAAGCGTCTGGTTCGGAAGCTCAGGAAAGTGGTGATTTGTTGGATCTCTTTACGAGATACCTAGCACTCGGGTCCCTTTTGGTTTCAAGAAAACTCAGGAAAATTGTGATTTCTCGGATCCCATGTTTTCATGTGAGAATCGCGAGACCTAGAAAACAATCTCCAAAGCCGCGCCCTCCACCTCGGTCGTGCGGAGAGGGCATTCAAGCTATTTGCCGCCGATCGACAGTACACAACTCAAGGCTGTTGGCTGACAGCGTCGACAGCATAAACTTGAGTGACTTGGCCGAGCTTGTGGCATGAAGCGACGCAGTTTGCAGCGAGTAGGCTACTGTAGGCAAGCTGGGCAAACAGACACCGGCCGCTCCTCGTTGTGATGAGAAAAAAAGACACACAAGCTAAGCAGCTCTAGCAAAGGAAGTACAACACGTGCCAAGTTCATGCTGAACTACAACCCTCAAGCTACGCGTGAGCAAAAAACAAATGGATGTTCTGCAAGTCGCCCGCAAGTGACATCACTTGAACTTGCCTCGACATGATTAAGCATGTCACGTGAGGAATCCACCTGCTTGAGCCGCTTGAAACAAACGCCCCTCGTGGATTTGCAGAAGTTAATCACAAAACATTGTGACGGCGTAGCCTCAACTTTTCCTGAGTTTATCCACAAATGGCACCGCCCCCTCGAATCGCGACACCGCTGCTGGAATGGTTTGATGTGTTTCATGCATCTACGGGGCGCGTCTGCACGGTCGGCACCATACACCTTTTACAGCGTTCTCATGTTGAGTATACTGAGACAACTGGTCCTCATCCATGCTCGACACGGGCCCTCAAATGATGCGAGAGTCATGACGAGTTTATTCAAGAAGGAAAGCTTGGTAGATGCAAGCTGGGCCACCGGGATGCTGAGTCAACTTCCTTGCCATGGTTTGAACTGTGTCAGCAGTCAGGTGCAGTTTGTTTGTAGTCAACATCCCGAACAAATGCGGCGGCGCTTTTGGCTGCAGCAACCCAAACACGAAGAACCAGCCTCTTTTCTCCGATGGCGTTGGACCGCAAAGACCGGCTTGCTCTATGCGCCAACCAGGTGGTTTGCTCCGCTCTTCGGAGCACTTGGCGAGCACTGCAAGGAGACTCGGGAGATACTGACACGCAAGCAACAACTTCGATTTGCTTACGCCCCCCCTGGAGAACTGCAAAAAACCTAATATTTTCAGTAGTGATAGATTCCCTTTAAAACCAGCAAGGGAAAAACATAGAGTTCTTAAGCAAATGGATGACAACAAAAGCAGTTGATCATCCACAATGTGCTTGAATTGTCCCACATGCCTTCACCTATGAAACTTCATACTGACTGACTGGACTGACTGTCTGAGGGTGTCTATGACAGCTTGTGGTTCGCAGCTCAAGCAAATCTGTTCTTTGTGCTCGCCAAGCACCTGTGCAACTCAAGAATATTTTGGGGGGGAGGTCTGAGCTGCGTCTTGGAGACCCTTCCTCTTGTCACACCTTGTGCCGGCATCCAAACAGGTCAGGACCCGCTTACTTGTCAAGTGGCCACTAGCAGCTCTGCTGCTTCCGGCCGGGCGCGCCTTTAAGACGCCTTGGGTGAGACGTACCTGCGGACCGTTAATTAGCTTGCAACAAAAGCAAAACGGTTGTAACAGCTGCTTTCTCATGCGCATATCATCTGACTGGTCGAAAAACTGAGCCGTTCTGTAAAACAGAACTACTCGATTCACGTGCTTCGCGGACAAATTCAGGCTTGACAACCACCAAACAACAACTATATCTAGTTGGAGCCCTCTCTGCATGAAGGGCCTGTCAAGCTGTCACCTCGGCCGAGAGCCATTGACCTGCGCCTGATGACGTGCCCCGTCCTGCCGGCAAAGCATCAGGGATCAATCTGTGTGCGTGCGTGTTCTAGGTATTTTTTGCTGGTGATCTTTAGAAGCAGCGGGCTTCTTGCAAGTAGTCCCATTCTTTGGAAAAGCAAAGTAGGTGAAACAAAGTACTCCAAAAATCAGAGCAGAGCTACAGTTAGTAGCTGTAAGCATCCCTTCTTGCAACCGGAAATGATTGGGTGCCCCTCCGGGATGCCTCCAGGAGAGGGCCGACAATCGAAACCTCTCGTGACCGAGCCATGCGTGTTGCGAGGCTCAGAATGCGGAAGTTGGGCACCTCAAAGGTTTAACTCACAGGAAATGGCCCCCAAACACCCCAAAATCTAAATGAGCTGTTTTCCTGTGGCATTTCCTGCAACCCAACCCTTTGAGAACCTTGACATTAAGCAAATACCTGGCTCAACCACGATGATGAACCAAGATAATATCAGTTGAAGCACTGAGGGGAGCTTCGTGATGGGATTGCACTCCCAGTGATGTCGCCATCATTCATCCACCCACATCATGATCAAACGCTACGGGCCATGGCACATGTTCAATCGTGAGTGGCGGGTGGGTTGGAAGTGCGGGTAAGTGGGCGCCTCAAACTTCCAATGAGGGATTTTGGAATAAATCACTGGTAGGATTTGTCTCTGTCCTGGATTGAGGCCCTGCAAAAGAAGAACTGGCAAAGATCAGCTTCCCTTAATTGGTGCTTGGCGCCATTTCTGCTAGTCCCTTCCAAACAATGATGTGCCATGGTCAAATTCAGGTTGCCTTATTACGTGGAGTTGTCATCCTCACAATTCTGGATGCTTCTCGAGATTGGACTTTGTGCAAAGTAAATGTTACTTCCATTTTTCGCCCCCTGGAGAAAACATACAACACACAGTCCCTTTTCAACCAACAAGGGAACATAAACTTCAGACAGCAAACGGAAGGTTGGGAAAAGCTCGGGCTCTTGAATCCCTGGTCTATGTAGTGGGTTGTCAAAAAATATGGACCCTCATTTGGACCCACATAAACCATGGCCCAAAAGGATGTTCATTTGTGACAACCCCCCATGTGTTGAAAGTTAAGTCAGTTCCCCCGAACCTCGTCCCTCCTGGTCCCTTTTTTGCCGGAGCACATCGAATCCGCGTCCTTCATGGGCTTCCACCTTTGCAAAAAATGAAAAGCACGCTGGCCTGTGCTTTTTGCTTGAGGTCTTAAAGGGACACCGAATCGTGGGGAGTGAGGGACTTGGATTGGACAACTTTGGGTGCCTAGAAATTCAATCGAATGGCTACGCATTGGTGAATACTTCTTGGCTTCTGAGTCATGGAAACCCTGTATAAAAATGGGGGGGTCAAAAAAAACGGAGTTCCAAGCTTGAAGGGCTATTTTGACCATGGCACACATAGGGAATCTCTTGAAACCAAAACAACACATGGCCTCCCACCACTTAAAATGGAACCTGAGTCACAATCAAAGTTCGGTAATAAAATGGTCTACCCAGAACTTCAGAACCATGCTTCAAGAATTAAGCAGGCGGATATCCACAACTATTTCTGGCGACTGCCCCTTACTAACCTTCATCTACCCGGGTTTTGAGGACATGGCTCACCTGACGTTGAAACGGGTCCCAGGGAGGCTTCAGGCTGTGGCTCAAAAAACCGGTGCCAAAATGGCTTGCCCTGGTAAGTGGAAACATGGACCAACACCTGCGTAACCCCTCCTGTTTAATTTTGAGCCACGTCGGATTCCCGGAGGACCGTTCTGCGTTTCGAACGGGTCCAACGAACGGTTCCTCGGGTTCCACGTGAAGAGGCCGTGGCCATGGGCTCATGTCAGCGAGTCGCTGGACAGAAACCGTGGGAGGAAGCCTGGAAGAACAGTGGGAGGGTAGCTAGGTACCGTGTTTTTGAGTTTGCTTTAAATTTGTTGTCAATTTCCCCTTAAAGAGAAAATACATTGTTTTCTTTCTTTTTTTCCCAATTAAACCTTAAACAGAAAATACAACAACTTATGAGATGCTGTGTTAAGTGGGAAGGGTATGTCGCCCACCGCTTTTCACACACAAAATTGAGGCGCGAGTATGGAACATAGAGAGACTCCACGTACAAAGGTATCACCACTTTTGGACGTCACCTGAGTTTTCTCAGACATGGGATTCAAAAGCATAGAACCGTCTTAAACGACTGCTTTGATTGTTCTGCAGCGTCACCCAGCTCAGAGAAAGTCGTCCAGGGCAATAACAGTTCTACTTGGGTGCTGTAAATCCCCCAGCAAAAAGTTTAACTGTTTGCTGTTTAAAAGGAAATATGAACTGGGTTGCCCTCAGATCGCCCGCTAAAAGTTTAACTTCTAGTGGGTTAAATGGAAACTACCACCAAACGCTAAAAGGCTAAAAAGCTAAGGGGATGGCTGGGAGCCACCAAGTGAAGGGAATCCAACAAGTTAGAGTCTAAGGATCCAACCCAAGAGCGGTTTCAGTCTACAGGCTGTTCGGCTCTTTCCTATTCACATCTCCCTTTTCAACGCTTTAAGACTGTGGTCCCCCTCGTTTAGGCCGAATTAACACAAAACAATCCAACAAAACGCACAAAAGTGCGACAAGCAAATTTCACAATTTCGTTTTATAGAATAAATATAGTAATATATCAATTTAATTATATTTTACTTCAATAATTTTACTATATTCATTAAATATGTTGCACCAAAGGCCTGGAACCAACTCCTCAGCTTTCACCGCGGCGCCTTCCGAGTCCTCCTCGAAGTCATCTTCGAACTCCTCCTCAACCATCGTACTGTTCAAAAACCGGCCGTTTTCCCTGGGATTCTGGAGGATTTCTAGAAAGAAGGATCCCTAGAAAGAATGAGGTATCCTTAGAAGTGCGTTCCTTTCATTTAACAAACGATCGCTTCGCCTTTCTAACGAAAGAAAGAAAGAAAGAAAGAAAGAAAGAAAGAAAGAAAGAATGAAAGAAAGAAGGAAAGAAAGAAAGAAAGAAAGAACGAAAGAACAAAAGAAACAAACAAAACAAAACACAAAAGGCCCAACCAAACACAGGGGACACACGAACCATAACAGGGGTCCGTCGAAACCTGCGTCAGAATCAAAACCCGGTATTAAAATGGTCTACCCAGAGCCATGTAAAGAATTAAGAAGGCGGCCGCAGCTATTTATGGCAAGGGGATTGTCCGTTACTAAGCTTCATCTACCCGAATCGGTTTTGATTGTGGCTCACCTGATTGTCACGCAACACAGATAAGGCAACCAAGGCCTCAAAGTCGTCGTCGTAGTTGTGATCTTCCTCAGCCTGCGCATAGCGAATGTCCGTTTGGAAGAAGAGACAAGCCCCACAAAGCCCAACAAAAAGAGGTCAAAAGAAAAGCCCTTCGAAGCAGGTTTTTCACCTCAGATCCGCTGCTGAAGCTTGCACCTTTAGTGGGTGAAATTCGGAAACCCAACCACTCAACCCTAAAAACCTAAATCTGAGGAACCGGAGGTTGAACCAAGTCGCGTGAGCAAATCCATGGGCCAACGGTCGAGCCGCATCTCAATTAACCGATAGCCATCAAAGAAAGCCCCGTGTGCGCCTTTCATGTTTAGCGGGCACCATCGAAGGGGATATATTGGGCGTGTCTTTTTCTAGGAGACTTTGAGTGGTTTTCCTTTTGGTTTCCCTTTAAATCCCGCCAAGGGTTCCCTCAAACAAAAGACATACTCAGGCCACCATGGATCATTTGAGGAACCCTGACTAGTTGGGTTCGAGAATATGTCACTGAAACCGCTAGGTCTCAGATCTGAGGACCGCTCCGAAGAAATGGCTCGCTTGGTTTCCCTGAGCCTTCAGAATGCCGTACAGACATTGACATCTCCGGTTTGCGAGTGCCTTTTTTTGCGGGACATTTTGTGAGTTCATGTTCATGCCCTCAGATCCCCTGCGAAATGTCCAACTTCTAGTGGGTGAAATGAAAGCCGCCGAAACAAAAAAAAAAAAAAAAAAACCTAAAAACCCTAAAACCTTAAAACACCTAAGGAACCGGATGCTTGAAACCACTAAGAATTTCCATGTTGACTGGATTTGTTGACCAAACCTGCAGAGTCTGTGCTTCTTTTCGGCCTCTGGCACCTCATCTGCTCGAAGGAATCCGGTGCCCTTCCGGGCTGTCGCCTGAGTCAAAGCACTGAGCGTTATGAGCAAAACTGGTGCAAAAGAGCGAGAGACGGCAAGCTGACCTTAGCTCAACCTCTGCTTGGTTGAACCTCTATTGATTGTTCAAGCTGCTCAATGGACAACATGGTTTACTGCACCCACAACCTTGTATGCATGCGCACACACGTACACTCTCTCAAACATGCACATGCACGTGCAGCAAGAATGGGCACAAACACGAAAGTGGTCACAACGACGGGCATGGTTGCAGGACAGCTCATTCTTAGAAACAACTACAAGTGGACAGCTCTGGTCCTGGAATTGCTGCACAGAATGCAACTAGTCTGAATCATGGCCAAACAAACAAAGCAACGCGTTCTAGGGCGAAGCCTTGGTGTCATCTTGAAAACCACCTGGCTTGTGCAAAGGATATCCCGCAGAATGTGAGGCATGACAATGTCTCCTCTACTATAAGTGCTTCTTGTTTCAAGCGCACGCCTCCGAGCGCGACAATCCACTCGCGCTACACAACCCCTCTAGCCGCCAGCATCGTGCCGGCCTTGTTTGCTGGACCTCTGCTATGACGTGGCAGCTCCTCCTCTTCCTCCGTCTCAAAAGACACCTTCTGAGTTGCCTGGAGTACGGCCCAATCAAGTCACGCGTTCGGAGTCAAAAGAATAGCCCACATTGTGACATGAAAGGCGTCGCCTTGTGGCGGTTTGTTAGGAGGGATACGAAAAGGGTCCATTTGGACAAGCCCCCGTTGAGAGACCCACAGACTTGGGAAACGGGCAACCCGTTACACATGACAACTCCGCAAACCAAGGCCCAGAACAGGCCTGCGACAAAAAGCAAACACAACTAGGTCCTCCAGTAGAGAGGTTCGCATAAGGGTAGAAACTTTTTTCTGTAGTCTATGTTAGTAGGGGAACGCTCCCCCAAAAAAGTTGGTAAAAGGGCACTACTGGGGGACCTAGACCAAAAGGCACTCCAAAGTTTGCCGAAGAAAACAAAAGGCATTGAACGCAGGACAAAATGCGCTCCAGCCGAGAGAGTGGCAATAGCAATAGCCCCACTTAGAAAGCACGATTCAATGACGATACCGCAACTTCCAGCACGACTTTGCCGCAGCGCGAAAAACTGAACAACACTAATACAGCCCCTAGCCTCCGTTTCGTTGGCGGCTGGGCTGTCTGGACTGTCTGCCTCCTCATCGTCTGATGGCAAGTCTGCCAAATCCTTCGCTGTGAGGAATCCAGTCCCCTTGCGCTGTGAAGCCTGCCAGCTCGACACATCACTGCCCTCTCAACAAAACTTACCCAGCTACCGCAAACGGCATACAAAAAGTTGCCAAGTAAACATGTTACACAATCACATGCGCACTTGTGCAAAGACATGATGAGGCGTTGCCGCCTGCGACTTGCGAGCGCCGTCTGAGCTCTCCTGCAGTGGGATGAGCGCGCGTTTGCTTCCAGTTGAGCCATTGGCCCTCATTTAGAAGAAACTTCAGCATTGACACCATTGCGACAAAACACCCGAATCAACAATTTGCATGAATCAATCACAGCTTGCTTTGTCATGTTTCATCACGTGAAGCGTCTTCGCATTCCCCCCCAGCCTGCGCGGAAGGATCAAAGGACACCTTGTGGTCATGCTTAGCCTCACAAAACAGCTGAACTCTCGAATCGCCACGATTGCCAAGAACGCTTCAAGGATTTTCACACACAAACATCACGGCAACACCGTCCGGCCACTTTGGCTTTCTCTCTTTCGCTCTCTCTCCAATCGGTCACACGTGCTATGGGCCTTCTATTGCCTCCTGCTATTGACCACCCGTTCTGTGCAGCCAACAATATCAACCACCAGCTGACTTCTCAGTTTCAGCCTGCCCCATGCTCCTGTTGCTCCATACTACTTGTTGGATCTCGCAGTCCCCAGCCTCCGTTTCGTTGGCAGTTGGGCTGTCCGGACTGTCTTCCTCCTCATCGTCTGATGGCAAGTCTGCCAAATCCTTCGCTGTGAGGAATCCAGTCCCCTTGCGCTGTGAAGCCTGCCAGCGCAACACATCACTGCCCTCTCAACAAAAATTGACCAGCTGCAGAAAACACCATACTGAAAGTTGCAGGCAAACATTGTTTTTATCACATGCGCACTTGTGCGAAGACATGTTGACGTCTTTGCCGCCTGCGACTTGTGAGCGCCGTCTTTGACCTCCTGCAGTGGGATGCGAACGGGTAATGTGCTTGTGTGTGTGGCATGTTGACTGCAAATTGAGCCATTGGCCCTCATTTAGAAGAAGCTTCAGCATTGACACCATTGCGACAAAACACCCGAATCAACAATTTGCATGAATCAATCACAGCTTGCTTTGTCATGTTTCATCACGTGAAGCGTCTTCGCATTCCCCCCCAGCCTGCGCGGAAGGATCAAAGGACACCTTGTGGTCGTTCTTAGCCTCACAAAACAGCTGAACTCTCGAATCACCACGATTGTCCGGAACGCTTCAAAGATTTCCACACAAACATCACGGCAACACCGTCCGGCCACTTTGGCTTTCTCTCTTTCGCTCTCTCTCTCTCCAACCGGTCACACGTGCCATGACTTCTCAGTTTCAGCCTGCCCCGTACTCCTGTTGCTCCAGACTATGTCCCGGATCTTGCAGCCCCGAGCCTCCGTTTCGTTGGCGGTTGGGCTGTCTGGACTGTCTTCCTCCTCCTCATCTGACGGCAAGTCTGCCAAATCCTTCGCTGTGAGGAATCCAGTCCCCTTGCGCTGTGTAGCCTGCCAGCGCAACACATCACTGCCCTCTCAACAAAACTTGCCCCGCAGCGAACGCCATACTGAAAGTTGCCGGGGCACATGACAAGTGGGAATACATGTTGACGTGTTTGCCGCCTGCGACTTGTGAGCGCCGTCTTTGCTTTCCTGCAGTAGGATGCATGCAACAGTGTTGTGTGTGTGTGCGTGTGCGCTGTTGCTTCCATTTGAGCCATTTGCCACCATTCAGAAACCTCAGCACTCACACCATTGCGACAACACCGAAACCATCAAGTCGCATGAAACAATCACAGCTTGCTTCGTCACGCTTCATCACGTAAACCGCCATCATTTTCCCCCCGAGCCTGCGCGGAAGGATCAAAGGACACTTTGTGGTCGTTCTTAGCCTCACAAAACAGTTGAACTCTCGAATCAATACTCGATTGTCCGGAACGCTTCAAGGATTTCCACGAAAACATCCCAACACCGTCCGGCCACTTTGGCTTCTCTCTCCAACCGGTGCCACGTGTCAAGGCCCTTCTATTGCCCTCCTGCTATTGACCACCCTCTCTGTGCAGCCAACAATATCAACCACCAGCTGACTTCTCAGTTTCAGCCTGCCCCATGCTCCTGTTGCTCCATACTACTTTTTGGATCTCGCAGCCCCGAGCCTCCGTTTCGTTGGCAGTTGGGCTGTCCGGACTGGCTTCCTCCTCATCGTCTGATGGCAAGTCTGCCAAATCCTTCGCTGTGAGGAATCCAGTCCCCTTGCGCTGTGAAGCCTGCCAGCGCAACACATCACTGCCCTCTCAGCGAAACTTGCCCAGCTGCAGAAAACGCCATACTGAAAGTTGCAGGTAAACATGTGTTTGTTTCTCTTCTTTTTTTAACATGCGCACTTGTGCGAAGACATGTTGACGTCTTTGCCGCCTGCGACTTGTGAGCGCCGTCTTTGACCTCCTGCAGTGGGATGCGAACGGGTAATGTGCTTGTGTGTGTGTGTGTGGCATGTTGACTGCAATTTGAGCCATTGGCCCTCATTTAGAAGAAGCTTCAGCATTGACACCATTGCGACAAAACACCGGAATCAACAACTTGCATGAATCAATCACAGCTTGCTTTGTCATGCTTCATCACGTGAAGCGTCTTCGCATTCCCCCCCCAGCCTGCGCGGAAGGATCAAAGGACACCTTGTGGTCATGCTTAGCCTCACAAAACAGCTGAACTCTCGAATCACCACGATTGTCCGGAACACTTCAAAGATTTCCCCACAAATTTCACGGCAACACCGTCCGGCCACTTTTGCATTTTCTCTTTCGCTCTCTCTCCAACCGGTCACACGTGCTATGGGCCTTCTATTGCCTCCTGCTATTAACCACCCTTTCTGTGCAGCCCAGAATGTACACCATCATCTGATTTTTCAGTTTCAGCCTGCCCCATGCTCCTGTTGCTCCAGACTACGTCCCGGATCTTGCAGCCCCCAGCCTCCGCTTCGTTGGCGGTTGGGCTTTCCGGACTGTCTTCCTCCTCATCGTCTGATGGCAAGTCTGCCAAATCCTTCGCTGTGAGGAATCCAGTCCCCTTGCGCTGTGTAGCCTGCCAGCGCAACACATCACTGCCCTCTCAACAAAACTTGCCCCGCTGCAGCAAACGCCATACTGAAAGTTGCCGGGGCACATGACAAGTGGGAATACATGTTGACGTGTTTGCCGCCTGCGACTTGTGAGCGCCGTCTTTGCTTTCCTGCAGTAGGATGCATGCAACAGTGTTGTGTGTGTGCGTGTGCGCGGTTGTTTTCATTTTAGCCATTGCCACCACTCAGAAACTTCAGCACTCACACCATTGCGACAACACCGAAACCATCAAGTCGCATGAAACAATCACAGCTTGCTTCGTCACGCTTCATCACACGAACCGCCGTCGTTTTCCCCCCGAGCCTGCGCGGAAGGATCAAAGGACACTTTGTGGTCGTTCTTAGCCTCACAAAACAGCTAACTCTCGAATCAATACTCGATTGTCCGGAACGCTTCAAGGATTTCCACGAAAACATCCCAACACCGTCCGGCCACTTTGGCTTTCTCTCTCCAACCGGTCACACGCGTCAAGGCCCTTCTATTGCCCTCCTGCTATTGACCACCCTCTCTGTGCAGCCAACAATATCAACCACCAGCTGACTTCTCAGTTTCAGCCTGCCCCATGCTCCTGTTGCTCCATACTACTTTTTGGATCTCGCAGCCCCGAGCCTCCGTTTCGTTGGCAGTTGGGCTGTCCGGACTGTCTTCCTCCTCATCGTCTGATGACAAGTCTGCCAAATCCTTCGCTGTGAGGAATCCAGTCCCCTTGCGCTGCGAAGCCTGCCAGCGCAACACATCACTGCCCTCTCAGCGAAACTTGCCCAGCTGCAGAAAACGCCATACTGAAAGTTGCAGGTAAACATGTGTTTGTTTCTCTTCTTTTTTTAACATGCGCACTTGTGCGAAGACATGTTGACGTCTTTGCCGCCTGCGACTTGTGAGCGCCGTCTTTGACCTCCTGCAGTGGGATGCGAACGGGTAATGTGCTTGTGTGTGTGTGTGGCATGTTGACTGCAATTTGAGCCATTGGCCCTCATTTAGAAGAAGCTTCAGCATTGACACCATTGCGACAAAACACCGGAATCAACAATTTGCATGAATCAATCACAGCTTGCTTTGTCATGCTTCATCACGTGAAGCGTCTTCGCATTCCCCCCCCCCAGCCTGCGCGGAAGGATCAAAGGACACCTTGTGGTCATGCTTAGCCTCACAAAACAGCTGAACTCTCGAATCACCACGATTGTCCGGAACACTTCAAAGATTTCCACACAAACATCACGGCAACACCGTCCGGCCACTTTGGCTTTCTCTCTTTCGCTCTCTCTCCAACCGGTCACACGTGCTATGGGCCTTCTATTGCCTCCTGCTATTGACCACCCGTTCTGTGCAGCCAACAATATCAACCACCAGCTGACTTCTCAGTTTCAGCCTGCCCCATGCTCCTGTTGCTCCATACTACTTTTTGGATCTCGCAGTCCCCAGCCTCCGTTTCGTTGGCAGTTGGGCTGTCCGGACTGTCTTCCTCCTCATCGTCTGATGGCAAGTCTGCCAAATCCTTCGCTGTGAGGAATCCAGTCCCCTTGCGCTGTGAAGCCTGCCAGCGCAACACATCACTGCCTTCTCAACAAAACTTGCCCCGCTGCAGCAAACGCCATACTGAAAGTTGCCGGGGCACATGACAAGTGGGAATACATGTTGACGTGTTTGCCGCCTGCGACTTGTGAGCGCCGTCTTTGCTTTCCTGCAGTAGGATGCATGCAACAGTGTTGTGTGTGTGTAAGTGTGCGCGGTTGTGTTCATTTTAGCCATTGCCACCACTCAGAAACTTCAGCACTCACACCATTGCGACAACACCGAAACCATCAAGTCGCATGAAAAAAAACACAGCTTGCTTCGTCACGCTTCATCACACGAACCGCCGTGTTTTTTGTTTCCCGAGCCTGCGCGGAAGGATCAAAGGACACTTTGTGGTCGTTCTTAGCCTCACAAAACAGCTAACTCTCGAATCAATACTCGATTGTCCGGAACGCTTCAAGGATTTCCACGAAAACATCCCAACACCGTCCGGCCACTTTGGCTTTCTCTCTCCAACCGGTCACACGCGTCAAGGCCCTTCTATTGCCTCCTGCTATTGACCACCCGTTCTGTGCAGCCAACAATATAAACCACCATCTGCCTTCTCAGTTTCAGCCTGCCCCATGCTCCTGTTGCTCCAGACTATGTCCCGGATCTTGCAGCCCCCAGCCTCTGCTTCGTTGGCAGTTGGGCTGTCGGGACTGTCTTCCTCCTCATCGTCTGATGGCAAGTCTGCCAAATCCTTCGCTGTGAGGAATCCAGTCCCCTTGCGCTGTGAAGCCTGCCAGCGCAAACTTGCCCAGCTGCAGCAAACACCATGCTGAAAGTTGCGAGGCAAACATGTTGCAAAAACACATGCGTACATGTGCGAATACATGTTGACGTCATTGCCGCCTGCAACTTGTGAGCGCCGTCTTTGCTCTCCTGCAGTAGGATGCATGCAACAGTGTTGTGTGGCATGAAACAATCACAGCTTGCTTCGTCACGCTTCATCACGTAAACCGCCGTCGTTTTCCCCCCGAGCCTGCGCGGAAGGATCAAAGGACACTTTGTGGTCGTTCTTAGCCTCACAAAACAGCTGAACTCTCGAATCAATACTCGATTGTCCGGAACGCTTCAAGGATTTCCACGCAAACATCCCAACACCGTCCGGCCACATTGGCTTTCTCTCTCCAACCGGTCACACGTGTCAAGGCCCTTCTGTTATTGCCTCCTGCTATTGACCACCCTCTCTGTGCAGCCAACAATATCAACCACCAGCTGACTTCTCAGTTTCAGCCTGCCCCATGCTCCTGTTGCTCCATACTACTTTTTGGATCTCGCAGTCCCCAGCCTCCGTTTCGTTGGCAGTTGGGCTGTCTGGACTGTCTTCCTCCTCGTCTTCTGACGGCAAGTCTGCCAACTCCTTCGCTGTGAGGAATCCAGTCCCCTTGCGCTGTGTAGCCTGTCAGCGCAAAACACCTCACTGCCCTCTCGAAAAGTGTTGCCCAGCTGCAGCAAGCGCTACAACGCAAGTTGCCAAGTCAACATACGCCATTACGTGGGCACTTGAGTCACAATCAAAACCCGGTATTAAACTGGTCTACCCAGAACCATGTAAATATTTTAGAAGGCGGCCGCAGCTATTTCTGGTTGGGATCGTCCCTTGCTAGCCTTCATCTACCCGGGTTTTGATTGTGACTCACTTGAAGAAATGCTGACGACTTGACGCCTGCGACTTTCGAGCGCCTTCTTTGCTCTCCTGCGGGATAAGTGCCCAGGCCAAATTGAGTCATGCGTTTCGCGTGGAGCACCAGATCTTTTGGGCAGATTTTTTTTCCAACGTACACCATTTTGGGGGTTCGATTCCCAAGACAAGACACAGCGCTCAGCTAGCCCTTACTAGGACCCGAGTTACATCAGGTGGCACCACCACCCTACTAAAGTGGTCTGTCAATGGAAAATGATGTGCGCCGCTGCTGAAATTGCCTTTTCTTCACATCGAAGCAGCTAGAGGTCACCTCCTCTCCTGCCTCTGCGGCATCAAAGGCCACTCTTTTGGAGGTCGCCGCCTCCGTGCAACGTGCCATACGCTTCGTGACGGTTCATGCGCGCACTTGGCTCGACGCCAAAAACCAGTTTGCAGCTCAATCATATCTTGCAAACCAACGCGGCCGGTCTTTTTGCTGCAACAGGTTGGGACAGCTGGAGCAGCACCGAAACATGGACTGCCAAGACCCAATGTGTCCAAGTTCCAGGAGCTTCCCCAAGAGTGCAAATCATCTCGATATGGGTCAAAATTAAACCACTAGAAAACCGCAGGTTTCAGTCCATGTTGCCACTTACAGGGTTCAATTTCGGGTACCTATTTTGACCCACAGCCATCTGCTCCCTCCCTGGTACACAGTGTTGCTTGTTTATCAACAATAAGACCAAGGAAAGCTATTGGAGTTGCAAAGGAGAAGGCCCGTCTGCCACAGGGAGCGTTACATTATACACCTGAACATTGCCTTGTAAATGGTGGTGTCCCTTTATGCTGGTGGAAAAAGCCATGTTTCAAATGGACAAACTGTATCTTTTAAGGAGCCCTGTGCCACCAAACGTGTTGCAATTTGTGAAACGGTCGATGTGTTCGTTGAGTTCAAGATACTCAGCTAAGAAGAACATAAGCCTAATAACTAAGGCACGAATGGCTGTGCAGCGACTGCATGACCTCTTTGGGCGTTGATGCTCTTGTCGGCCAAGATGCAATTTCTCACAATGACAGGAAACACATACTTACCTTCGCATGCGTTGCTAGCAAACACGCAGATACAACACCAACGATACAAGTTATAAGTGTAGCACTGCTGCAGAGTTTCCTATGCCAACTAATTATTGGCGAAATGGCGATGAGTGCCTTATTGGCTTCGTAGTCAATCTGGCAGGGTAACTCTTGGCTGGAAAGATGCAACCGGGATAGCAGGCAAATATGTGGTTGCCATAGATGTCTTAACGTGAACTCCTGTCGCACGAGAACAAAGAGACAAAAACAAAGCACATGACCTTGTGAGCAACAAAAACAAACAGAGAAGAAATCCAATCACCCATCAGCAAAACTAGATATCTTGCTCATGACAGTCAATCTACAGAATTGCTGGCTTCTCATTGCTCTTAAGCAAAGGCAAAGCAAAAGCAAGTTGTGATCCACCTGGGCCTGTGTTCAGTTTCGCTTGCTTGTGTTGGACAGCTCAGCAGCTGCAAAAAAGCAAGACAACCAAGATCCCAACAAGCAACCAAACTTCGGGAAACAAAGCAAAACAACGCTGCTGACGGAATAAGTTCACTTAATCGACACTGGAGGTGCTTCGGCTTTCTGAACATTCTGGGATTTGACTAGTTGAGTGCCTGTGCGTGTAAGCAGCCCTGATGAAGGTCCGTTGGATTCCTTTCTTGGATTTCCAGTTTGTGAAGTAGAGTGCATTTGCTTATGTTTTAAGCCTTGCCTGTAGCAGTAACTCTTTACCACCAATTTACCTCAAATTTACTCAATTTTGTGATAGAGGCAAGCCCTAACTTATGTTTATCTCCCCCTACTGGTTTAACAGGAATCTATCACTATTGGAAATATGTTCTCATATTTTCC